>JAMAGW010000019.1:540040-617846 GCA_023626355.1 Penicillium sp. S1602 | reverse complement strand
CTTGGTTTGAAGTTTGGAGGAAGCCATCCAGAACGACGGAAATGTTCCAGTCTGGCTCGAGTTTCCTCGCAAAGGATGGGATCAGTCCAGTATTGGTGCTCCTCACTCTGAGCCGACCGAACGAGTGAACCTGCCATTTGGGAAAGCAAAGATGAATGACCAGGTGTGGAATCTGGAAACACGAGCAGCAAGGTTCGTGAGGTTAATTTGGGAGTCGGGAGTAACAGATGAGAAGAGAATTGGGGAACTGTGAGGACATTGATAGAGGGGGGGGGAACGAGCATCTTATAGGCGCCCAGCCAGGCAGGGCGAGGAGGGAGGGACACTGGATGGGACTAAAGAGGGAAGCCATTTTCGGCGTCGTTTCGGTCGCAAGTGGAATCTAAGGGAATGAATGTCGAACAAGTTCCAAACATCAGAGCCTGTTGATGATGACTTAAGACGCTAGGTGAGTGCAAAATAGTGATGGTGCTGGACAGGGGGCGGTGAAGCGCTGGCTCCCCTGCAAATGTTACGGGTGGAAAGAAGGCCGTTTCTGGCGTCGAAAGCTGTCATTTTCGGCGTCGATTTCACAGGTCCCCATATTCTAGATGTAAAAAACCAGAGACCTGGCACATACTTGTGGCAATTCGACACGAAAAAGTCCGGTTGCAGCTCCTTCATATCAAGAGCGATCATTCCGACACCGTGGGCACCATCGATAATACTCAAAATTCCCTCATCCCGGCAAATATCCACAAACCGTTCAAACGGGAACCGAACACCCGGATTACTGACGACAGCATCAAAGACCGCAGCACGAACTTTGAGGCCATCATCGCGTGCCTTGCGAACCGTCTCGCGGAATCGACGCACCAGCTCATGCTCAGTAATAGGGAATTCAAATGGCACCTTGCGAGCCTGGAATGAAGAATGCTCTTGCAGGGACACAATGCCCATCTCCACGGCACCGTATACAGGCTCAAAATAGATCAGGACCTCATCCTCTTTGAAGTTGAGATTATAAAGCACAGTGAACACGCCGGTAGTGGCATTCTTGACGAAGACACATTCATCTTTCGGAGCGTTGATGACCGCGGCAATCTCTTCACGCGCTTCTTCCAGGAGCTTTGCATGATGGACACGGATATAGGGGTCTGGTCGCTTATCTGCAATGGCTAGAAGAGCACGCTGTACATCGCGGACCTGGACGGGGTGGGCGCCGAAAGAGCCTGGGTCTATTAGTCACGGGTACGGATGAGACGGGAGGATGCTGACCATTGTTAAGGTTTCTGTAGGAGGGGTCAAATAGCCAATGCTTAAGCATTGGTTTCCCAAAGGGCGTGAGTTCATTCGCGAGGGTCATGATGCTCAATTCTAGGATGTATCGGTGAGCCGGGTTCAATGCTCAGAAAATTGGAGTTGAAAATTTTCGGAGTCAAGTCCAACGGAACTGCATCCGAACAAATTATTTATGTCTGCTGCAAAGACGCACTGACTCAGTTACATTGGGTACAAGGGATGTGAAGCTTCTTAATTTCCGACAATTTGACTCACCTGGTAAGCTAAGCCAATGGGTATTCGAGGCTTTATCCCAAGATCCACATGTATCATTCGAAGGGCGTGAATGGGATTACCTGATAACATGCGGGGAGCCCCCACTTTGATTTGATTGTGAGTCTTGGCACAGTCATAGATATGCTCAAAGCCACATTGAATCTTCATTTAGGAGAATCTCAATCTGCTCTTGTTTTCTCCAATGTGGTTCTGGTTTGACTCATCGCATTACCTGCTGTCATGGGGTTGAGACAATCGTGGAAGCCGACGCCGATGGTAGCCGTGCGGAGAAGTCAGACTAGATAAGCGATCATGATAATGAACTCTATACAAACCTCTCAAACAGTCAGACTATGTAAAAAAAAAAACAAGCCCAAGAATGAAGAAGTAATAGGAACACTTCTAAGCATGACATCAGTCACATGATATGCAAGGGGCTCATATCATGGCTTTAATTCACTACCTGCACAGAATAAACCACTTACAACCCACACCATGTGGAATTGCGACTTTGATAACTGCGAAAAGCCCTCCGTCCGCCAAATAGGAGGCTGCATAATCTGCAACCAGCATCTATGCGCAAAACACCTAAAACCAGAGCACCACAAATGCCCAACATGGGAGGTAAGCAAAGCCAAACCTAATTCTTTCATAGTATACAAACTACCAGATAAACACTAACAATACAAACCAGGATAAAACCACCTATTTCACCGCAGCAGCAAAAGCCGAAAAGGATGAAATAACCCGCCTATTCCAAAAAATCGACATCCAAGCCCTAACATCCCGCGCAACCGCCCTCCGAAATGGAGTCCCCTGCACACTCCCCCACAACCTAATATACTCCCACGAAACCTGCGGCAAAGTAATGGGCGGCACGAACTATCACATCGAAATCCTTTTCGAAGACGGAACAAGCTGGCTAGCCCGAATCCGTCGCTCAAATGCTACTTCTCCACCGACCGATCTGCAGAAGTATATCCTTCGCAGTGAGGTAGCTACACTTCAGTTTCTCCGAAGGATCAATATCCCCACACCGATGGTTTATGATTTTGACTCTGATGAGGACAATCCCGTTGGTGTTCCTTATATCCTTATGGAGAAATTGCCGGGCAAGAGTGTGGGCAATTCGTTATGTTTAGCGTGGACAGCTGAGAAGAGGCGGAAAGTCCTTAGCCAACTTGCGGATTATTACGTTACTCTTCTGAACTACCCGATGGATATCATGGGTTCGTTTAGTCACCCTGGCTCCGGGCGTATTGGTCCCTTTGCCGTGGAGGCGCTCACGGATTGGAAGGATGGGGTGTTGAAGAGTACGGGACCTTGTTCGTCCATACAAACTTATTACAAGACGGGTATCAATTTGACGCTTGATTTGATTCTGCGTCAGGAGATCTATACGAGTCGGCCTGTTGATGCTTATTTGGTGCATCGGTATTTGCTGGATAATGTCGCCAAGGTCTTTTCTTATAATGATCTGGATGATGGCAAGTTTTATCTGAGACATGCGGATGATAAGGGTGATCATATTCTTGTTGATGAGGATTTCAATATCACTGGGATCATTGATTGGGAATGGGCGTATACGGCGCCTAAATCGGTGGCGTTTAACTCGCCTATTGCTCTTCTTCCTGTGAGTGAGTTCTATGATGGTATCAATCGTGTTGGGGATGATGAGGTCACTTTTGCCGAACTTCTTTATGAGAAAGGACATCCTGATCTGGGCGAGATCACGCGATGCGGACGTCTTCTTCACCGATTCGATTTCTGTTGTGGATACGACATTTCAGACTGGGATGGGTTTTTAGGTCTATTCTTTGGTCTGCTGAACGGACTGGGGGATAAGTTCCTGAAGGGTCTAGGTGATAGCAAGCATTTGAACTGGGAGATTTGGAAAACAGAAGCGATGGAACGGTATTGGGACGATGAACGGCTGCAAAAGCTGATCGAAGCCACGAATTTCTTTTGATTAAAAATTAAAGCCGGGTACGACTTGAAATGAAGTATCATATGCCCACGGGTTACTAGAAGTGGAAGCAAGTAATATCTTTTCGACCATAGTTCGCCTAAAGGCTGGTCCCTTGCCAACACAAACGCATTCCACAGATAGGACTGTAGCCTCAGTTAGTACGATCCAATATGCATGAAACGGTTTTCACTCACGTCTTATAAAATTAGCCAAATCGAATAATAATGCAGAGTTTTTTACCCGAAACACAGTGCTCGAAACACGATCACCGGAATGGACATCAATTCCCTTCTCCAGCAAAACTCTCTGCACGCCGGACGCATCGATCCATTCTTCATTACCCTGGAAGACCAACTCCCACGTCCTAGTCGAGCGAGCGAGTTGATTGTGTGAGAAGCTGTGTTTTTTCGGATGCATGGGGCTAAGAACTTTAGTCCTGGCATCAACCATGTCACCTAAATCATCATGCATAGCATCGTAGAATCCCGATACGTGATTCATACGCTCCGCCTCATTTAGTAGACCTCCAAACACCTCTTCAACTTTCGGATCATTAGGCGAGTAAACGAGTAACTGATAGCCATTACGGCAACACTCCCGTACAATACGATGTGAGAGGGACAACTGTGCTTCTTGCGATGGACTGTCTGGAGACCATGAAAGTGGTGGACTAGGAAGCGAAGGAACAGGCGCAGGATGCCTCGGAAAGAAACCGAAAGGAAGCATCGGGTCTTGCGGAGGCGGGGTATGAGGCAACGACATCTTCCCCCACTGAGTAAGCGCCGTCAAGGATGAAGGAGTTGAATTCCCTGAATAGGGCATAGGTACTTCGCGAACAATCTCGGCATCAAAATCCAGATGGATTTCCTTCGCTGGTGTAGATTGTGCCGAGTTCCCGCTTCCTCCATCCTTATCGGAAACGGCGGTCTGCCTCAGCTCAGCTCCAGCATCAGCAGCGCCTTTTCGGGCTAGCGACACGCATTGCTGAGTGATTGCCTGTAGAGCAGATGTAATGCGCGGACGACCGCCCAGTATACTCTCCCCCAAGAGAAGATTACTGAACGAGAGGAACGACTGGCTCAGCTCCTCAATGCCCGATTCCAACTCCTGGACGCGTGACTGTAGGTTATTGATGGTTGTCTCCTTTCGTCGACGGTAGGTTTGCTGTGCCTCGCGAAGTTGCTTGCGACGTTTCTGGATATGATGAGCTGGGGTGGACATGGGCTGTTTTTTATCAGTTCACCTACCTCGGGGACTTCATGATCGTCAGAATAATTGGTTCGGGGGCGGCCTCTTTTGCGGGGTACACCTGGTTGGGTTGGTGGATTTACTTCGGCCATTCTGGTATGTTTGCCCCAATATAAATGAAGAAAGTCCCGTCCGCGATCGATCTACAACTGTGGATACAGATGTGGGTAATCTGGGGAGAAATGCGTCAGGGATGCTGGGGGAGGATAGGATAGGGGAATGGTGGCAATTATAGGTTTATTCATCAGCCGGAATGTTGAATAATCGGGAAATTGATCGGCTAATCTCAGATCGCTTATGTCACCATCCTGACCAATGAATGTACTGGGCATCTTTACTTGGAAAGTTCTATAAGAAGTTATTACCAATAACTTAAGATTGTATTTAGGCTCATGGTTGATAGCATTAGGAAAGAACATCTTATGCTCCTGTTCATCGAGGACGTCTGTGTGCTGACGAATACCTCGGGACCATCTATGGATGTCTCCTTCAACCTGATGGAAAGTAGCACCATGTCAAAAGAGAAAATTGAATATGCATTAGGTCAATCAATTTGAACCCACACTAATAAACAAGAATAACATGATTATTACAGGATCCCATTTCTTGTTATCATCCTTTCCCTTCCCCATATGCTCCAACAAAAGATATCACACCTCCATCATCTCCAACGCCGCAAAACGAGCAGCCGTCCCCTTAAAATTTGCCAGTATGATATGGACCTCCAATATAATATACATATTACATCGATTGACACGTACCAGACACCTGAGTCTGGGGAGGGCCAACATCAACCTGCTCAGCCCCACTAACCGTAGTAATACTGTTATCAATACCATGGAAGGTACACATAACACCACTAGTAGTCAACTCGATGTGAGAGATACTCAGAACATTGCCTAAAACATGTTAGTCAACCAATGCGACAACACTGATGAATCATTCACATACTGATCTGCGTAGCTTGACCATTAACAGGGAAGCTTTGAGTGAATTGGGCATTGGCCGCACCAATGAAAACAACCTCAATATTGCCCGAATTCTGGTAAGACGAAGGGGTAGAAGTAGAAGTAGGAGTAGTCGATGCTGAGGAGCTCGTCGCCGAGCAAGATCCCGAGGTCTGGGTCTGGGGTGGACCAACATCAACCATCTGCGCCCCACTCACAGTCGTAACACTGTTATCAATACCATGGAACGTGCATTGGACACTCGCATCGGATGATGAGATGTGCGAGATACTCAGCACGTCAGCTGTTAAAAGCCACTTGTTAGCACATCATATACCCACGCGCTGATACGGATGTACGAGGGTAAACGCACAGATAGACACAGTCGAGCCATCATCGGGGAAGGTCTGCGTGAATTGGGCATTGGCTGCACCGATGAAGGTGATTTCGATTTCATTTGCTCGTTTCACGGGGCTTCCGTTCGAAGCCGTTGCAAGCGCAAGGAGAATGTTCAAGCCCGTCAAGAAATGCATAATGTAGAATTGGAATGCGGTGATGGTTCGAGCTAAGGAATTGATTGTGATGATTGGGATTTTGAATACATTGACGCCGTTCTCTATGTCTTTTTTATACCCTTCCAAGGGCCTGAGTGCGTCTACATCGAAAGACAAGTCAAGTACATCATCGTCTAAAAATATGCTAGTAATACGAAGTACCACTTGAGTAGAGCCGACATCGTGAACTTGAAAAATGATGACGTCCGCGATGTTGACAATTTGGAGACTTTACCAAGAAAGTAGAATGTTTTTCCCAGAAAATGTAAGTAAGCCAACTAACCAATTAGGAAAAGGCGTTCGTTCCGTTCCATGGTTAATCAAGCCTAAATATAGTCTTGTGCATCACGCGGGGTAAACCCGTACAGACCCACTGCGACCATTATCTGATTGTAGTTAATGTAACCATTTGGGACTGTAGGCTATGCAGCTAGGTTAGTGCCGTACTTATCACTCGGCCGACGAGATACGAGAGTCTAATGCCGATCCAATGAGATGTAATGGGTTTGACCGTCTTGCCTAAAGGGGAATGTTTTTGATGCTTGTTATTGGTTTCTCGCTCTCGGTACTCCCCCTTGGGCACTGTTGTGTTGAACGGTTCTTGAAACAGGACTGAGAAGGATGGTAATTTGGAACGTGGTTCTATTGGTGGGAGGGTGTGGTGGGAGGGTGCAACATTATTATCCATGGGTACGTCTATATTCGTATCTACAAGGTCCTTTAACTAAATCTGGCAGTTCAGATCATACTTGGCACAGAAGAAAGTTCATTGTAGTCATTGACGCTGTGATTCTCTATCAATGATGTGCCAGAGGCTGGGTTCTTGGTCACCTGGGTCAGGGTAATTGGAGACAACAGGGAGAGTCAACATGGAAACAAATAACATGAGGAAAAGTCAACAAGTTCTTTTCTTTTGTGTCCACCAGTCCCGGTTTTCCTTTCAACGCCACTTAGTGGCTCATCCCCTTGTTTTTTTTTTGGGACCAGTGCTTCCTTCACTGCTGCCACTTACCCACTATACTAGTATCAGTCCGTGGGCTAAGCCCCACTAGAAAGCCTAGTGCCTTCATAAGGCCGGTGCTTCTTTACCGCATGCCTGTCGTTGTAACCCAGTGGCCATCCTCCCGGGGCTCATTTCAATGTGGGTGACGAGTTCAGGGAGTGTGTGCCGAGATGAACGAAGCTTCAGAGGGAAGAGTGGCCTTTCAGCAGACTCGGGAAGCAAATTGCGGGATCCACGGAGAAGGAAGACTTGCACAGTCTGAAAGGTTAGTGAGGCCTTGGAAATGAACATTGTAAACATACCTTGAACTCGTCAAAGAAAGTTGAGAGAGGTTGATCAGTGTGATCAGGTTGATGACAAGTGTGTCAAGGAGGAAGATGGACATGGATGGCATGGTGCACGGTGCATGTATGATGAAGACATGACTGAGGCAAGAGAACTTGGAGTTGGAACTTGGAGTTGGAACTTGGAGAAGATGGAAGCAAGTTCGAAGAAGACAAGGAACGAAGTTGGAACTTGCAAGAGATGAAAGCAAGTCAAGTCAAAGAAGAAAGAGAAGTTGAACTTGGAGGAGATGAAAACAAGTTCAAAGTTCAAAGCAAGAATGAAGTTGGAACTTGCAAGAGATGAAACAAGTTCAAAGTTCAAAGCTCAAAGAGGAGGAGTGAAGATGGAACTTGGAAGAGATAGAGCAAGTTCAGGTGGAGGTTCAAAGTTGAAGTCAGAAATTGGAAGAGGGAGTTGGAGAAGGAAGAAAGAGGGAGGAAAGAAGAAAAGAAAATGGAGCTATTTATACTCCTGGGAAGTGAGGGTATTCCCCGTATTGACACCTGAGCTCCTGAGGAACAAACAAGAAGCTACGAAAAAGGAAGATGTGTGCTCAACGTCCGGATTCCCAGTCCCACGAACCACACCCAGAGTGATCAGAGGCCTGTGGATTCCTCAAGAGTAAGTCAACCATTTACCATTAACTTTAAAGTCCGTGAAAGTTATAGATTACATCAAAGGTAGTGATCAAGAAGCACAGAAACTGCAAAGCCTTTCGAAGTGCAGCATAAACGACTCCAATATCACGAGCACAGGATCAATCTCTTTAAACATGACTGTTACATTTTGGAGTAATCTAATGTCTACCAAGAAAAAGAAAATGGAATGAAAATGGATATCATGTGGATATCAAATAAGAAACAAAGCCGAAACCCCGCAAAAACACGCTTTTCATAGTCCCATGCATGACAAAAACTCGAAATCCTCAAGCTGCTATAGTATAATTCCGCCCATTCAGCTGAACAATACTTGGTTCCAACAAGTTCACCAATATCGATATCTTGACACCAAAGGAGAAAATCAAAAGAAAATCAACCCAGTCTAGACGAAAGGAAACAAATCAGTCCCACAGCACCTCTTGAAAACTTAGAAACGCAGATCCCAGCCGATCTTAGGTCCCAGACGGGGAAGCTCATCAGCCACGCTCTGGACATCCTTGTCACCACGACCACTCAGGTTCAGAACGATGTTCTGACCCTTCTCCATGGTCTTAGCCAGCTCCATGGCGCCGTAGACGGCGTGTGAAGACTCGAGAGCGGGGATGATACCCTCAGTCTGAGAGAGGGTACGGAAACCGATCAGTGCCTGGGCATCATCGGCGGCAATGAAGGTGGCACGGTCAGCGTCCTTCCAGGCGCTCAGCTCGGGGCCGACACCGGGGTAGTCGAGACCGGCGGAGATGGAGTGAGTCTCGGCGATCTGGCCGTGCTCGTTTTGGAGAACGTAGGTGCGAACACCGTGGAGGACACCCTTGGAGCCACCGGAGAGGGTAGCGGAGTGACGGGCAGTGTCGACACCGTCACCGCCAGCCTCGACACCGACCAGCTTGACGCTGGGGTCCTTGGAGAAGGGGTAGAACATTCCGACGGCGTTGGAGCCACCACCGACACAGGCGACGACGGCATCGGGAAGCTTTCCAATAGCCTCGTGCAACTGCTTCTTGGTCTCGTCACCAATGACGGACTGGAAGGTGCGGACAATCAGGGGGAAGGGGTGGGGACCAATGGCGGAACCAATAATGTAGTGGGTGGTGTCCAGCTCGACGACCCAAGCACGGAGAGCCTCGTTGACGGCGTCACGGAGAGTGCGGCTACCGGCATCGACGGCAACGACCTCGGCACCGAGAAGCTTCATACGGAAGACGTTGAGAGCCTGACGACGGACGTCCTCGGCACCCATGTAGACGGTACACTTCATGTTAAACTTGGCGCAAACGGTGGCAGTGGCGACACCGTGCTGGCCAGCACCAGTCTCAGCAATGATGCGAGTCTTACCAAGACGCTTGGCGATCAAAATCTGACCAATGGCGTTGTTAATCTTGTGGCTACCAGTGTGGTTGAGATCCTCGCGCTTCAACCAGATGTTGGCACCACCGCAGTGCTCAGTGAGACGGTCAGCAAGGTGCAGGCTGCTGGGACGGCTCATGTACGGGTAGTAGGAACGGAACTCTTCCCAGAACTTGGGGTCATTGAGGGCCTCGTTGAATCCGTGCTCAAGCTGAGCAAGGCAGTCCATGAGCGACTCGGGAACATACTGTCCACCGAACTCGCCGAAGCGGGAAGGCAGAGCCCAGCTCTCCTTGGTAACGTTCAAGGCCACGAGCTGGTCACCCAATCCAGGGCCATCAGGGGTGTCAGCCTCGGTAAGGACCTTGCTGGGCTGGGTCTCAGCGTTGGCGAGAGTCTTCTGAATAGGCTCGACAAGGTTGATCTCACGGGCCAAGTTGCCTTGGGCATCACGCTCCCACTTGCGGCCAGTAATGCTGGACAGGTAGTCCTCGGCAGCCTTGGCGGCCTGGCCAGGAGCAGCCTTGCCGACGGTAGTGATGATCTGACTTCCAATAACAACACCCTCAGCGACCTCCTGGACGTCGAGGAAGTGTTGACGAGTGCTGACTCCGAATCCAAGAGCAGCAGGCACGTTACCGGAGTACTCGTGGACGCGGCGCAAAAGGTCGGGGATGTTGGCACTCAGTTGGCCAGTAGCTCCAGTAACACCCATGCGGGACACAACGTAGATGAAAGAGTCGGCAATCTTGCAGAGAAGCTTCATACGCTCGTCGGAGGTGGCGGGAGCAATAAGAGGCACGTATGAGAGACTAAACAAGTCAGCTTTGAACTAGTAGGTAAGAATAGACCAGAGCATGTAGTACATACCCAGTGCTGGCGCACAAGTCGCGGAAGCGGACAGCCTCCTCTGGGGGCAGGTCGACCATGATGAAACCGTTGACACCGGCATCCTTGCAGTCCTTGAGCATGCGCTCATCACCGTAACGGAGAACAGGGTTGTAGTATCCCATCAACATGATAGGGGTCTTCAAGCCACGGCTGCGGGCCTCGCGGACCATACCGAGGACGGTTGTGACAGTAACACCGTTCTCAAGGGCCTTGGTGTTGGCAGTCTGAATGGTAGGGCCATCGGCAATAGGGTCGGTGAAGGGAATACCGAGCTCAATGATGTCTGTAGTGAAGTAGGCCTGTTAGTCAATGCAATCCAAGTTACCCCGCCATCAGTGGGACTTGACATACCGGCACCTCCATTTTCAAGACCAAGAAGAATATCAACAGCCTCTTCAACAGTGGGATATCCAGCAGTGATGTACGCAACAAGGGCAGACCGGCGCTGCTCCTTGCACTTGGCGAATGTAGCTTTGATTCCGTCCATGATTGTAAAGAGAGGGGAAAGTGGGCGGTGGCGAAGGTGGTGAGGGGAGAGGATGAGAGAGAAAGGGGGAATTAAAGAGAGAAAACGTCTGAACTATCAGAGTAATTCTCAATTGACCTGCTTTTGTGTGCTATGCAAGGCCAATGCTGCTATGTAAGTAATGGTGGACATGAGTCAATCTGGGATTTCGAGTGCCGCCGATGCGGTATCACGTGCGATAAGATATGAACTAGTCACGTGTGTGGCGGCCCCACGCTGTACAGCACGTGATGATGGGACCTTCCAGGGTTCTACGGATTGGTTCTCTGATTGGTCAGTCTCCAACATCAGTCGCAGTGAAAGCTGATCTACACGCAGGTACTCAACGCACATACAGTAGAACTATGCCGTTAAAAACAGTGATCGTCATGACAGTGATTGTATTATCTCAAGGCAGGCTAACTTACAATTAAAGCGCATCAGATCAATACTAGGGAAGAGACAGATATGAGAGTAAGAATTATGCAATAGTTGAATCAATAATAAAACTAAATACTATAGAGGGGCATATAGATAATAGCCCATTCCCAACGCCAAAACAATGCATAAAAAACAGTGACAACCCTCAGCTCAAACAATAAAAAAAGTCACAGAAGAACTCCCAATATTATCCATGGGAACGACAAGATGCAGAAGTAGCGAAGAGCCACATCAACATGACCATCATTCCCCAAATGCGCCGGGAGACCCAAAAAAGGAATCAGCAATAGCCGACTCGTCTCCCATCCATTCCCAGAGTATAAAAACCAAAAACCAAATCTATCCCGAATCCGTCCTGCGAATGCGATAAAGGAATGACTGCAGCGCCCATGCTATGCCAAGTACTCGTACAGTAGCCCAGAAAATTTTGTATGCGAAAAGGAGAGTAAAGCCCATATGCCCGGCAAGTATGCAACCCAAAACGAAAGGAATGAACAAGACACCGTCTAAAAGCAAATATTGGGTAGGGGGCATTCAGGCATGAAAGTTGTAAGGAGAGGCGTCGTTCAAATCGTGAATGGAAAATCGAAAAATCAAAGTTGTGGTCAGTGCTCGACGAATGGAAGCCATTCGTGGAGACCGACAGCGTCTGGGCGTGGAAAGGAGTGACGGGAAGGAGAATCATGTATCTTCAACAGAGCAGAGGGGAAATATAAAATAGAAAGAGATGAAAGCAAGAACGCAATCAAAAATCAAATCGATGGAGAGGAGGTAGATCAGATCATGGACCTGGGGCGGGGGTGTTGTGTAGAGGGTACACGGGGTCCATGTATGTGTAGCAGGCGCTAGCTGATGGAGCGGGTGCGGGTGCAGAGGCTCCGAGACCGTGCATTTCCCATGCTGATCGCGGGGTGGGAGCGACCATGCTGTGGGTGTTGTGAGGCTGGCAAATGGCCGGATATGAGTATACGCCCATGCCCATTGTTGTGTAGGGTTGTGTGGCAGAAGGAATCACAGAGCGCAGGTCCGGGGCTGCAGTCAATGAGGCACACTGATCCGGCTGTGTGGAGTAGACTGGGGCTCCCATGGCGGGGACGTAATGGTTGACAGGTCCAGAGTCCGAAACCGAGCGAGGGGAGGGAGCAGTGTGAGGCTCAGTACCTGAGTCGGAACCTGTGCCGTGGCTAGCGTAGTTGGTCATCGGAGTAGTCATGACACCAGCAGTGGAAGAGTAGCTCGCGGACTGAAAGATAGGGTTAGTAAAATTCCAACAGGGGAAGCATGTTTCGAAACTTACGTATTTGCCAATGATCTTCTTGAGGGCAAGGCTCAGGATTCTCCATGGGAAGACCTTGACATCCTTCTCGATGTTGCGTGGCTTCGGGGCCGGGAAGCCCATGATAACCTTGAAGAATTCTTCGCTGTCGGCCTTGGCCTTGGAGACAGTGAGGGGACGGAATCCTTCCAAGTTACGACGAATGCGGTTCTTTTCCTCGACAGTGAATCGGACGTTGACGAGGGACTCGAGCAGGTAGATGGTATCCACGCTGGTAACGTAACACTCATCTTTACCTTCCCAAGCAATACAACTAATGCAGATGCTCTGGGGGATCCGCTCCTCGGGAGTCACGGCCTTAAAACTGGCATGGATGGTGCTTCCGGTCTGGGACCGATCGAACTGCACGAGTCGGCGCTGAGCACTCTGCTCATCCTTGCTCCAGCCATGAGCCATGGAGTCCAGGTCTCCACTGAGCTTGAGAACAGCCTTGCTCGGGTACATGGCGTAGGGGTTGAAGCTTTGGCTGTGTCCGAGGCCAGATGACTGCTGCAGAGTCGATGTGCGGATCAACTGAGGGTTCCCGCCCTGCGCTGGGGATCGGACTCGGCGCTGTGCAATGCCGTGGGTCAAGGGCAAGCCCGATGGGCGACCATCGTGGCCGATTGAGACGAAGGATGGGCTCCAACCGGGAGTGAGGGGAGAAGGAGCACGGATGGAAGACTGAGGAGTGGCCGACACAGTAGGGTACTGAGCAGGGCCGGTTCGAGGGGAGGAGACACCATGGTATGGAGCCACGAAGCCCGGGATAGCAGGCAAAGACTGCACATATGGAGAGAAAGAGGCAGAGCGGCTGTGGCCATGGTTGTGGCTTTGGGTATCGCGGTAAGAGTAATTCTCTTGAGGCTCGATCTTGGGGATAACAGGTCCAGTGGAGCGCTTCACAGACGTAGGAGGGGCATTGTCGGAGTAGGAAGAGAACTTGCGCTTGTGCGAGCTGCCAGAGGAGGCTGACTGGCGCACATGCTCATAGGTATAAACACCCACTTGGAGGGTTGCAGACGGCAAGTCACTTTGGCCTTCCATGACCACCTGGACGGGGACAGCGAAGGAAGGCGAGCCAGTTGAGATAAATTGAGGGGCATCAGCCGACAGGGCGTATTGGAAGGTTGTACCCTCGAAGCCCAGGAAAGTCGGGATGCATTCGCACTTCTGCGAGCCAAAAACCACATACAGATTGCCATATGCGGAGCTGTGGAGATCATAAGGTGACTGGATCTGCACAACAACCCGAGTCCCTTCGCAACCACGCTGGGGACTATATGTAACAATCTCTGGCAACTGTCGGGAACGGGCACTCATTAATGGAGATTGTGACTCCTCGTACGAGCTGCCATACTCGTTGCCGGGAATATAAGGGACACAGTCCGAAATCTGACTAGCCTGGTCGGCCATGGGAGAGGGAACAAGGGAGGTAGTAACGTAGGGAGATTGGCCGTATGCTGAGAACGAACTAGCATCATGCAAAGATCGCGTAGAGGCGTAATCTAGGTCACATTGTTAGTATCACAATCTATGGACCTGATCGGATCGAGCAAAACATACCAAGTACAGCGCCAGCACTGGGCTTCTGGAAACCAGACATAGACAGAATAGGCTCAGACTTGGCCCACAGGCCGTCTGAATACGCACCGACAAACTGCGATTCTTCAGAATCCGAGAAATCCAATGACTCGCCTAAGATAAGAGGCGTTTGGAAATCTGGGTCGAACTGGAAGAAAAAAGAGACAAGTGTCAGCCGAAAGTTCTCATGTGCAGAAACCGGGGGGAAGGATGGTCTTCAAACAAGACTCTGGGCTAGGATTGGGGGGAAGAGGCAAAACATGCGGGCATCCAGAGGAGAAACAGGGAAGTTGGGGTATTCTTACCAAAACACCGTGTGTCTTCGAGTAAGCCAGCTTGAATGTGTTGCAGCAAGTGCAACGAGACAGAACCTCTTTAAGAAGCGAATGACTGGGAAGTTATTTATTTCCCACGATAAGGTCGGCAAGCACACGTGAAAGGGGTGCACTCCGAGACAGAACGAGCGACGAGAATGAAGCTAGGCTTTTCAGTCTCACAGAAAGGCGGCAACTAGAAGCCTCGAATCACCATCCAGGATTTCCAGGACTAAGACTGAGACTAGACGAAGGCTGGCTGCAGCAAGAAAGAACTTCAAATCACGATGTGTGCCCAAGATGGTTCGTAAAGAGAAGGACCTATTGCATTGAAGAGCCGGGTTTCAACAAGAGCCACCGCTAGTTGTGGAATCCACAAGTTTGGCAAAGGCGTGTGGCGTGATGAACGATGACTGGCGAGGTTTGGGAGATTTCTTTTGTTTCGTGATTTAATCCCCGTATCTTGTTTCGGGAAGACTGGATGTCGATTGGGCACGATGAACTACTCCAGCAATGAGTATGAACGGTCTTTTGTTCCCTTGGAGCTGAGGTCGGAATGGTGCATAAGACGACGGTCTTAGAAGGGGGCTCACCGAGTGAATCAGAAATAAAAGAAGAAGTTGATTTGCCGTTCGATGTCGCCTAATATGCAAGAATTTGGCCGACGTAAGAATCTAGAAAAGCGTCCGATGTCAATAACAAACATACGCATGAACTCAATAGCGGGAAACGGGAGCGCCATCCGGAATCCACAACAGCTCTAGCTTTCCTCTAGCTTCATCAGATCTCCAATCTTGATGACGGTCGTCATCTCCGGTGCCGTGGGGGGGCAAAAAGATTGAAGCACGACGTCCCGACTGCAAGGAGATGCGACACGGCTGAAAGAGGAAAGGATGCAAGGCACGGGGGAAGTGAGACCGTGGGCGAAGGGGGAGAGTGGAGTCTCTTGCATTTGATTTGCACTAACCTTAAGCTGAGCAATAAGTTGGTCCTTGTCGGTTTTGCGCTGAGACCTTGCCAAACAGATCGTAGGCAGCCGAGACACAGGAGACTCTAGATCAATAGATATAGATGATCCCGTAGATCGGGTTTCGGGAGCGGGACCCAGAACAAACGGGTTCCTGTCGAAGATGTGCAAACGCGCACGCCGAAGCTCTAGACAGGATTTGATATGCAATTTCCTCCGATCGTATATCGTAGAATCAAGGGTGTAGCGAATCACGGGAGCGCAAGGCGTTGAAATTAAATATTAAGAATATTCGGAATATAACCGTATTTGGGTTTCCCTATCTCTTCAAGGGGAGTATTGTGTCTCGCTTTGAGTTCTTTTTTTTATAGTTAGGGTTGTTGATTGTGGTCCTTGATTTCTCGTTTCCAAAGATTCAAATCAAAAGAAAAAACGTAGCGAACGTGATTTTCGTAAACGAACGAGCGTAAGAGCGAACGTGGGTGAGCGAATGTGGAGACCGATCAAGGTGTCATATCAAGGAGAAAGAGAATCGAGGGGGAAGAGAAAAGTGATGCAAGGATGTCAAAGGGTTAAAAGCGAACGGTCACTGTATCGCGATTATTATTAGCAGCAGGTCAGAGTGCAATCCCTCCGGTCTAAACTGTATAGGGCCACGAGCGTGTGGAGTCGTTTCCCACGCTTGCACGCTTTGGGAAAAAGCCCAGAATTAATTGGGATTTTTGATTTTTATTTTGGGATTTTTGTCTTTTTCTTTTTGGATTATTATTTTTACCCTTTCGGTTGACCAGACTAAATCCACTAGTGGGAAATCGTGGCGGGGGATGCGATGTCGAGGGAACTGGGGCACCTTTACTACGCAACACCGGAAATCAGATCGTCACACGGGAGCCAGGGTCTCGGGGGAAATTCAATGTTGATAAGTGCTATACCGGCTGACGCTGAGTACATGTACATGTGCTACTTTAGGTCGAGCATACCGGATGCCAGTTGCTACGATCCGAGCGGTCCGGATCTACTTGGATCTGGTGAACATGGAAATAGGAAGTTTACATTTACATTTCTCCTTGATAGGAACCTTGGAACTATGTTCAAAAAGTGAAAAAATTAATAATATGAGAGAATAAACGAGAAATAAATTTCTATGAGGGGGTGGGTCAGAAGAGTAATACGAAGGCGAGCTTAGATTCGGGATAAACACCAATCTGGCGGCTTGCGCCGCGATAGAAAAGTGGATCGTGGAAAAAAAGGGAAAAAAGCCAAGAGCTTCACCAACCATGGTCAACCGCCATGTTTTTTGTAAGGGGCTGAAGGAAAAAGGGTATTAGGCTACACTGCTATTGAGAACCACGGTCGCTATACATTTCCAGCCCCAAAAATGACTTCATTTCAGTGGGGGAGTAAGAAAACAAATGTCGGTGCACAGCCTCTTGCAAAAGTTGGCAAATCGTCACCCAACCACCCCCTTTGGCTGTAACGCATGTCAATATCAATGACCAATCATGGCTGACACTCCCAGCTTTTTCTTACCTTTCCTCCAGTTCCATCCAATCACAATCCCCGATTTCCTAAACCCGTTCGCTCTTTTTATTACCCTCGTTTGACTCGGTATAATTAGCTCCCGCCCTAACTTACGGAAAGGGAGTCAGGCCGTGACGGTCGCTCAGAGCAAGGAAGATTCCAAAGTGGACAATCCCCAATCCCGGGTGGAGGACTAACTCCAAGCCCACACCCCCCCCTCCCCTAAAACGGGGCAAAGACCCTTCGTTTCCAAATTTTTCTCCAGAGATGCCAAGCAGCTCCACCCGCGGATGGGAGCGCAACAATTGGACTATAGTCGCCGGCCCGGAGGTGCAATTCTTCAGCCCTCGTGTCATTATGCCATCATGCATTGAGATACTTCACACGCACAACACTTGTACATTACGTTTTGCGTCCTCGAGGCTCCGTACACGAGGGGAACCACGTCGCTTATGCCCGTGTTGGCCTAACCCCCCACCCCCACGCACGCCTAATCGAGTCGAATCATAAACCTTACGGAGCATCTGACAAGGTCAAATGGAAAGCGCATAGGCATACCATCGTACACACGTATTTGAGCATTGGGAGTGAAAGTACCAGTACACAAAGCGCTCCGGTAAACGATAAGCTAAACATAGTACACCTTGCATCTCAGGTGACTTGGTGGCCTGACAATGCAAGGGCATTGAACGCTGATTGGACCAGGCAATACACACCATCCCAGATCGAGTATGGTGTCTGCCCAGCCCGAGTTCCGTGTGTGTGTTTTTTCTTTCTGTGCCATTTCCTGATCCCGGGTCAAACGGGACGGTATCATCGACCATCGTCACTCTGCACTGTTACCCTGGTGCACCGATGTCTATTTCCAGTCTAGCAACAATTAAGTTTAGTGAAGCGACAACTCTAACTGTCCCGAATATCGGGATGACCGTAATATCGTTCTCTTCGATTTAACGTTGTCAATAAATTAAGTAAACCTATTGTTCTGTGCTTGGCCCTGTCGATCATGCTGCCCCAGACACTCTTGCACCAGCCGCGACGATCATCGTGGCGGGACAATCCCGAAATGACCCATCCGCACGTACGCAAAATTTAAATTGCATTGAAAAGTCTATGCAAGTGTGCAAGGGTGAGCTGGTACGTGGTAAATGAGGTTGGGACAGGGAGAAAAGATCAATGCACGTAAGGATCGCAGATCTTTTTCCCCTCCCCCTTGAGATCAACACGAACTGCTAACGGCTATGCATAGCAAAATTAAACTACCTGCATATACCAGCCACCACGATGTTGAGGACCACAAAAAAAAGTGGCAGGGAACGCATCAGATACTTTTCCGACCAATTCCAATTCCCGCTATTTGTTTGGTTACTACATCCTCGGTTACCGTTTTAGCACTGAACTCCGCTATTTTGCCACGTTGAAGACACCTGAAGTGGACCATTTACCGTATTGACTGAACCATCCGGAGAGACGGGATTCGGGTTCAAGCGACTGTGGATCGGTATGATCAGCAATCGCTTGCCAAAGCTTCGGTATGATCGCCAATCACTCCCAAACGGAAATCACTTCCAAACGGGAGTCAACGGCTTAACAAAGTTTGGATTTCATTATCTTCTAGCTTTACTTCAATTTCCCCCTTTCAACTTGCAAGGAGGAAATGAACGTATATCAGGTCGTATTGACAATCACTTATCCCTGGTTCTATCCGACTCAAGCCGAGTCGTTTGTCATTGTGGATCGGCGGATCCACGGTGCTTTACCCACATCCAAGATTCCAATCCAAAGAGATCTTGACTCGGTACTTCCGTTGACACGGCGGTTCATTCGCAAACGGGAGTAGGTTAAATGCTAAGAAATAAAATCAAATGCTTTGAGGGGAATTGCAGTGGAAAAAAAAAATAAAAGAAAATCCCCGATTCGTCCCCGAGTGCCTCAATTCAAATCCACAAAGAAAAAGCGGAGCCGTGCAAATTCAGGGTTTCGGAGCTTCATTTTTCTGGCAGTTTCTCCGTACACACACTAATACTATCGGCTTCTGCCTATTTGCTAATATTCCCGCGCTACTGACTCCACTCTATATTAAGCGGTTCAGGACTATTTGCTTCAAGCCACTTTGTAAACCCAAGTAGTGTAAGTGTAGCTCATGAACGCTGACGCGGTGCGTGACATAGCTATTAAGATTCAATTTTATAAACTCAATGAAATCATCAATATCGCTCATGGAACCTTGCATGTTCAATCAAACTCGATGATCGTCTTCTAAGTGAAACAAACCCCGTCTTCAGCTCCACCCCCCTCCTCCGGCAAGGTTGGGGAATGGGACCCTTGCGCAGTCTCTTTTTTACCATTTCTTTTTTTTGTCCCGGTTCATTTCCCTTAATTTGGCATGGGATCGAGTCCGTGGTACCGATTGCTAGGGGTGGTAGATATCTTCAAACGCCCACATGGTTCTTTTCCTAGTCTAAAGCTGTGGATACCCCGAGGATCCTCCTCGCTCAGCCACATTGTGGCCCTCAGCCCTAATGAAGCATTCATTTCGTTCGGTCCGCTGAGCCTCAGGTTCAATCTTTTACCGAAGACTGGTTTGCGGATCAAGTACTCCGTATAATTTACCGAGTTAGGGCTGGAAGGTTATCTTCTGCTGACTTATCTTGTTTATTGAACTTTAGTAGAGTGCACTGCCTTCTGTTTTGGGTAACCTCCCGACCGCATTTTGTCTAAATGCTTTGTCACTCTGGGGACGGTTGTTCCTCCGGTGCTAAGTACTAGTCTACCACTAAGAGCTTGGATTTCTGCTCGGTACTCCGTTCTTCATTCCTCGCGTTATAGTTTTAACCTGTCAGTACTATTCCAAAAAAAAGTCGTGCTAGTCAGATCGGTACTCTCCCAAAAAGTCGTGCTGGTCACGGTACCCTTCGATCGGAGTCGTACGGAGATAGAGCGTACTTTGGGTCTACTACTGGTTAGTTGGATTTAGCGCCCGTGAACGGACCACTCCATTGCCTGCTCGAAGAGACAATCTGCACGCCAGACATCATTGCCCCGTCTCGGCCCCTGTGCGGTTCTTTCTCGGGCAATATGTGCCACTTACTCTTGGTTCCTCCTCCTCGGGGCGGGGAGACGGGTGCTAGCGTCACTGGGTAGAACAGCGGTCAGGCTTATCTTGAGCATGGACAGACCTAAGTTTAAATTAATATATGCTACTAACAAACCACAATGAGAGAAAAGACCACGCGTCTATGTGACAGGTGTGTAGCTAGTTGCATGAATCCCATTGACCCCAAGACGAAAAAGTACCAAGAAAGAGTACCAGGTCACAAATCCATGTAAAACCTGTATCATCAACCCGATCAATTCCTTCAGCTTCGCTGATCTCCCCAGAAATCGATACGGGGAACCTCGGACCTTCCGAAAGAAATTCCCTCGAGCTCTGCCTCCCGCTCCTAACTCCAGTGACCGCTCCTCCCGTGTGCTGTTTCAGTACACCGAAGATCATAGGATGAGTTTCACACACAGCTCACCAGACCAGAAATATTCAAATTCTTCAGCTAATACCAAGCCATGTCCACCCACTTCTTTCACCGAAGATCACATCTGACATAGGTATGGTCTGTTGTGCGAAGCATGCTTTAGTTTTCATTAGTGCGAATGGTGTACCAGCAACCTAAGTAGGACCTCCACACATCCACTATGGGGCTTCTTTGTAGATCTTAGCTTATTCGTGAGTACCAAGCTCGTCTAAACAAAGTTTGCCTTGGACATTGGTTAAGTGGCAGCCTTGCATAACGACCTTCCTTGTACGGTCAGGTCAGGTCTGGGGAGCTTCTTGGATTTTGAATTTGTTTGGAAAGTGACCAATTGACTTGGTATACTTTTTGCACTTCTTGTGGCGCGTGGCTGTCTGCCCAGGTGGTGGCTCAGGGGTTGTGAGACAGATTTCCGCTATTTTTAATCTTTAACCTTGTCCACGGGTGGTTTGGGTTTTTTGGGATGTTCACTTGTCGGGCTCGCCGTGAGAGTTCAATGGTGTCATTATTACCTAGATGATAATATAATTGTTAATTTCTGGATTTATGTATGGAGAAATGTAGTTGAGGTTAACTAGCACGAGCTGTCCGATGTGGCAGGCGATCGACATCCCGCAGATATATATCGCGGAGAGAGTTTGCGTAATTCGGTCAACTTGAAATTACCCGATATTTTTTACCCATTAAACTTTTGATCGCGATTGATAAAACAATATTCTTAGTCAGGTAATCACTAGCTCTGTTATTATGTAAATGGAAGTCAGAAGAAAAACGGCAAATTCCAAGGTTGAAGATAGTCTCCTGATCGTCCACCCTTGAAACGACGGCCGAACTACGACCGTTTCAAGTTGATCCACGCGAGCCCCAAACTCCGCACTGAAAAAATCAATTTTAACCTCGCACTTGAGACAAACTGCAAATAACCCGAAACTACTCTGAAGCGAACCTATCCCGCAATTGACTGACAAAAAATGAAGAATTACAGTAGACAGTACCCGTTTACCGATGATCCCTCAATCAATCACTAACCCGAATCTCGGTAAGGTTGACAGGCAAACCCCGAGATCTTGATCAATATCCACCAATGCGTCATACCTACAGTACCGACCTATAAACCGGAACTTTTATACGTGAATTAAATGAATTATTCCTTCAAACTCCTACACAAGCTCTCCTACAAACATGCAAAACAAGTCAAACGAAAGTGGATATCCTGCACACGCTAAAGCGATCCTCCGTAAACAAAGTGGAGCTTACAAAAGCCACAATGAACAAATCATAACGCCAATGTTGTTCGGGATCTCGGGACCTCCGCTCGCTCTCACGCTTTAGGGAGGGTTTTTGCGAGCGACTTTCTCCGTGTCCGTGTGCTAAACCAGATCGAGTCGTGCTATTCTCATGCTCCAATTAGAGTTCTACCTGGATATGTCTCCTAACCTTTTCCTGTCGGATCCGACTTTTATCCACTTTTTCCAAGGTTCTTTCCCTGGTGGGGTTTTCTTTTTGATTTTTTTTTTGGTTGTGTGCATGCACATGTGAGGTCAATTCGCATCAAATTTTCATTCCCTGGTACTTCTCCTCCTGATTGCCCATCATCCGTGGAAATACCGCCACAGCCCCTCAAAACCCAAACAATCACGATATGCATCAAGTGGAGGTGAATCCACCTTTCATGTGCCTTTTTCCTTACCGAGCATGATAGTTTGCCAAGTACCGTTAACACAGGTATCCAAGCTCTGCCAAGTTAGGCAGCAGCCAATTGACGGTGCTCATATGAACCTCGGCTTGACAGCTGCCCATAACTCAATCGCTAATCCACACTCAGTGCTACGATAACTAATTTGGCAGGTGTCTTTAATCCTAAAATGGGTATTGTCTTTCATGGGCCCATCTAATCTACCCATTCCATTCGTTTTCTGGAAGAAGTTCAATTTCGGTAACATCAAATTTAGAGGAAATCATGTACCATGTTTCCCAAAATCCCGAGGTTCAGGGTTCGGGTTTATTTACTAAAGAAAATTAAAAAGGCACAAACCAAAAAATTCTATTTGCTTCTATCGTACCCCGTATACCTATTCTGGATGTACCTAACTAAGATGGTTACATGCTGAAATTAACTCCACGCCAGCACCAAAATAGCTAGACGATACCAACGACATCATCGCCCTATAACCGAGTCGGAACCTAACCGAGCCAAGACTGCGAATCGGAGACCCTGAATCGGACCCATACCTAATCCCGTTCTTGGCCTTAACACCTCTACCGCCAGTTCACCAGTCGACTGGGCAGTGCATAACCATCAATTGGTCATTAGGAACGAGGATTGTCTCACAACGGCTAAACGAGCGGGAAAAAGGTCTAAGAATAAAAGGTTTACTCAGGGTTCGGCTATGGTCATCCATTCCTATTTTTACCGATCAGAGACAGCTTGAATTTGAGTATACCGTTATAGGGCAGAGAAAGGATTATCAGTGATCGCCTGTAACGGTAACAATCTGATAACCCACGTGAAGCTTGATGCTTAACCGGAGAAGCCGATAGCGAAAAATATGAAAAATATGCTGTAAAACATAATGATTCAGAGATATTACGGGGACGTCAGTTTTGCGTAGTTATTTTGGCCCCCATTGTTAGTTCAGCCAGCCATGTCTGCACTAGCGGACGCCTCACCGGCCTGATCTACAACGTGGTCCCACGAGTTAGAGATACTATGAGAATAGTTACTGATAGTGGCTGTGTAATAGGGGAGCTTCTAGCGGTGTGATGCTTGTGTTTTCTTTTCTTTTTTCGGAGCTTTTGATACTACTGTAGCAGCTTATTCGGGCAGTGCCTGAGTTGGTGAGAGTCACTGGGTGAGATTATATGCGGGTTTCCGTTTTGGAGGGGACTGCAGATGGCGGTATGGGGCGATGCCCAACTGGCCATCTGCGCTACATCTCATGGTCTGGTAAGTTGAAGGGGTTATGATATTCCCTGGCGGTGGCGGAACATACTAATCATAGCAATTCTAACTAATACATGCTAATGGAACAAAACACACAAGAAAATAACGATCGTAAGTCATGCACAATGAGACAGAACAAGAGACACAACAAGAGACAGGACACAACACAGAACAATACACAGAACAAAGCAGCGACAGGAAGTGATACCACAATAACAATGAAGCCAATAAGAAGTGCAACCATAACGAATATAAGCTGACCATGAAGCCAGACCTGAAACAGAATCCCTCTCCTCCGTAACACATCATCGATCCTCGAAACGCTGTTCTGGCCACTCGCTCCTCATATCGACATCCAGCCTTGATCTGCCAACAATGGACTGTCATCTAAAAGAAGGTAGCACTCTGACTGATAGATCGACCGTAGCATGCGAGGAAAAACGGAGACCAGAATAAGAACTTTTCAGGTGCGACATGTTGATTGGCAACAAGCCATCGGGCGAAGAAACTCTCGGTGTGGAAAGGGTTTTTGCTGCGGTGCTCAAGGAGCTACAACATGTCAGCATAACTCCAAACCTCAATGCCTCAAGGCCAGCCATCAAGGCTTGATAACTTTCCAGAGCCATACATACCTCATCGTACCGCCTCAATACTTCATAGTGTTGCTCGCCAAGACCGAACTTGCGCATCGTCTCGAGAGAAATCTTCCGCGCAGCGATACTGTAACCACGCGACATCGTTTCGTGGTCAAGGTAGTGAGCAGTCAACAAGAGACTGCTGGAAGAGAGGTTTGGTTCCTTGGAATGAGCTACCTCGATAAGACGCGTGACAATGTCGGCTTGCCAACTTAGCAGCTTCGGGTGGTTGAGCTCATTGATGTGGGACTCGAGCTGGTCGAGCTCGCTCATGAAGTCGCCGATGTTGCGATTCATCCGAGCCATTTGAGCCTCGATCTGGTGGTTGGTGAAACTCAAGAGTCTGACCCCTGGGTCTGCGCGCTAAGTGGAGGTCAGTATGGATCTGTCATGTCTATGATTGGAAGCAGGTCTCATACCCAAGGTCTCTTCGGGGGCTTGGAGGAGGAGGAGGTATTGAACGGCTCCGACTTAGGGATTGGGCCAGCACCAGCGCCCCGGTACTTTGTGCGGTGTACCTTGAGCAGAGCGGGCTCGCCCTTGGAAGGCATAATGAGGGTGGGAATCAGATGAATGTATAACGACCGGAAAGAAGAGGTGATTGCTCAACAAGATGTGGTCAGGGCTTTGATCAAATCTGGGGAGTGAATGGTGTTGGGGAAGGAGGGAATAGCTCGAGTGAGTGTTGGACGAGAAGTAAACAAGGCAGTGAATGGGTGAGTCCGTGATTACTTGTTGGACCGTGTTGTGAAATGAGTCGTGATTAGTCGTCGAGAGTAGCTGAGGCTCCGTAGAGGGCGGTACTAGGGCAGGAGCAACCAACGCAAGCAAATACCAAGAGGTTTCATCAAATCAATGGATGCGTAGATTGTTATCTAGGACGTTATGTAAAATGCTATGAAGAATATAGAATCTGTCTTGCTGGTATCTACAGCTTGCTGCTCGAGGCCTTTCCGAACTCAATCACCAACTTTCCAAACTGCTTGCCCTGCTTCATATCTTCAAAGAGGTCATCAATTGCAGCCAGATCATCAATCTCAACCTGCAGGGTACGAGAGACAACAGGGTGGATGTTCTTTGCCTTGACATAGTTCACCATTTCCAAGAACTCCTTGCGAGAACCCATGGTAGAGCCACGAACATCAATGTTCTTCAGGACAGCCTGCATCGAGAACGGCATTTTCGGTGAGACAGTCATTCCGTAGATAGATAGGACACCACCAGCCTGTCATAAATGTAAGTACCCGTGCAGAAACTCACAGATGCAGTAAAATCATGAAGAAAAACTCACCTTCAACAACTTAACCGCCTTCTCAATAGAATCACCACCAGCCCCATCAATTATAGCATCAAAGTTCTTCTTTCCAGAAGGAAGCATACTCAAAAGCTTCTTCTCCCACCCATCTTCCTTATAACTCACACCGCCAGCCGCACCAAGCTCAACAGCTTTCTGAATCTTCTCCTGACTAGAACTAGTCACAAAGACACGTGCACCCCTAGCAACCGCAAACCGCAGCGCCATCAAAGCAACACCACCCCCAATACCAGTAATCAGAACAGCAGCGCCGTCCTTCGAGTTCCGCTCTCCGCCCTTTGTAACAAGAGCCCGCCAAGCAGTCAACCCAGTCAATGGCAACGCGGCAGCTTCAGCATCAGAAAGATGTGCCGGTGCCTCTTCAACCTCGGACTCATCAATCGTGATGTATTCCTGCAGAGTACCCTTGTCGTAGACTTTCGTTCCGCCCATGATCCGGTACCCTGTTGCCTCCTCAGGTCCGTCGGGGCAGTCTTTCCAGCCTACACCCGGGTTCAGGACGACTCGCTTGCCTTGCCATTTGTTGCTTGGGACGTTGGGTCCGGCGCCGATCACGACTCCGACTCCATCGGCCAGGAGAGGGACATCGAATGTGACACCTGGGTATAGGTGCTGGCGGAGGAAGAGGTCGCGGTGGTTGAGCGACGCGGCGGTGAGCTTTATAAGTAGCTCGCTGCCCTGCGGAGTTGGTTGGGGCAGGGTGCGCACGGTGAGTGGGTAATAGACTTGACCGGGCTTGCCGGGTTTGCCATCAATTGGGGCGATGTATACTGCCTTGGACATTTTGGGATGTTTAATGGGGTGGTTTGGTTCTTCCAAATTTGGGAGGTTGGCGATGTTGATAACCCGTGCGGGGATGCTTGTTCTTATCGATAACCGAGGATCTAGGAATGATATATGTATTGCACAAGGCCGGAGTGATTCGGCAGGGAAATGTGCTGAGGAAGATCACACTTGAGTAGGTACTAAGCGAAAACTCCGAATCTTTGAAAAATACCTTGTAGTGATGGTCAGATATGCTCAAAGATTTTGCTTATTGTGAAAGTTGAATGACGGCACTATGTGGGGGACCTCGGTCCCCGGGCCGAGGGCCTTTCTAAGTATTTAAAGGTCAGGTTCTGACTTTCTCCAAATTGGAGTACATATCGACTAGCTATTTCTGGATTAAAGTATTGAGTTTTGTATTTGATCAATTGGGGAATTGAGAGTAAAAGCGTGAAAGCCATTTTTTGAAAGCAAGGGTGCCCATAGTAACTTCATACATGTGATATGGACCTAAAATATATTAACATCCAGTGGCGTTTGTTAGTCTATTCGGGAGGCTGCAGATCATTAAACATAAAATAACATTGATAACATAGTCTATAGCTGTTTTGTTTTCTGACGTCTTGCTAATGCCAAACTTTGAACAAACATACATGGTGAAGAATAGAATAAAAGAGCACAGATATCGGTCCATAAATTCAAGAAAAAGAAATACGAAATGATTTTGGAACGTCACTCTGTAAATTCCACAGGAATAGCGAGAACAAGATGCCCGTTCCGAACCTCTTCCATACCCCTGTCACTTCTAGGACCTATATCCACCGATGACACCGAAGCAGTGTCATCAGTCACGTTGGGAGAAACATAATTCTCGAACCGACGGTCACCTAAATGACGATGAACATGGTGACGAGTCTCGGCCTCCGCCTCCGCCGCGGCCGCAGCTGTAGCTGCAGCCACACATTGCGGGCACTGGCATCTCACCTGGGGCTGCTGGGGTCTAGCGCGGGGGGTTGGGGCTGGAGCCTCAGCTGGGTGCTGGGCACCAGGAATGGGAACAGCGGTGTATTGACATACATGGTGATACTCCTGACAGTATAGGCAGTATACCATACGTGGGCTGGCCGCGGGGCAGTCAGGGTGGCAATGTGCTGGAGCAGGAGCAGGAGCCGCAGTCACCGTCCTGGTAGCTTGCGTCGGTGGCACAATGGCATGGTGGACGGTAGCAGTCGGGGTGGCAGTCCTGCAATGTATGCAGGTACATCTTCTCACTGGCGGAGGCTCTAGTTCCTCGATGAAGCAGCCACAGAAGGGAGTTAAGCGAACTGTGTTGCGTTCGGTGTCCCCACTTGTGCTGGGTGTTGGAGGTCTGGGCTGCTCATACTCGCGCCCACATCGGGGACAGGTGTGTCTAGCGGCAGGAGAAGGATCTCGGGGTGCACGTCGAGGGGCAATCCCGACAGGTTGAGGCATAATGTGCTCACCCCGGATATAGCCCGTTCGAAGAGGCTTGCCCTGCCAGTACCACTCGTAGGGAAAGTCGGCTTTGACGACATACTTCATCTTGGGCCGGTGTCGAGGGGTGCCGGTGAACATACTATTGCCTTTGGAAGAGGTAATCTGAGATATGCTAGGTTGATATTGCAAAGATAGAGTTGAAATGGATTCCAAGGTTGGTAGAGTCTCTTGTGGTAGTAAAGAATAGACTGATGCGAGCGGATGATGCTTGAATATATTCTAAGTCTATCTCCTAAATCTTAACTCTATATTTGGAAAGTTGTTAGAAGTCTTTGTCAACTTTGAAATATCATGATGATTGTCTTGTTGGTGAAGTCTATGTTAAGATTTGTTGAGACAGAACTGCCGCAGACTCAGTCGGTGTAGGAGCCAGCTAGCGTGCAGGTGGCACAAACCTACGCAGACTGGGCATCTATACGTCGAACAAAGGAGCCCTATGTATCAGAGACTGGATGGAAGAGAAAGAATGGGATTTACAAAACAGCCACAGACTGGTCTGAATCCTAACGGAAGCTATGCAAGCTGAGTCCTTCAACGGGGAGTCCACCTAACGCGGGGTGGCTGGAATTGTACAGCCGCATAAAGAAAGGGATAGCAAGTGGTTCACTGGATAGAGCTAGGTATGCAGGTATCCTATCTAGTAGAGAAGGAAAACATGAGAAGAGAGCAAAACGACTCGTATCAGCGCAAGGGTAACATGAAAGACCAGTCCAATCCAATTCAATCCAATCCAACCTTAACCGTTTGAAAGCAGCTCCACCCAATGATGCGTGGGGCGTGGCATCAACTCACCATACACGTCCATCTTTGTTATTGCCACGTCCCTTGTTTAAGCCACCGCATGCATACTGCGTAGATGCCACCGACATTTTTGGTCAATTTGCGTCACCACGAAACAGAGTGACACACAAGACATGCACTCTGAAAAGGAGTCTATAAAGAAATGTGTCTTTCTAGAATGTCTGATATAGAGAAAAAAAAGCCTTTGTCTCCGGATTTCAATCAACACGTGTGGACAAGAGTGGGCAAGGTAGAGAGTACGTCAATGTGGAGAGCAAGCTTCTGTGTGTGGTGTGTATTGAATACCTGCAGCTCAGTGGCTGACTGCAGCCAATGTGGTAATTCTAGTACTCCACCATACGTATCAGGCACTGAAATGGGGGGCAAGCACGCGACTCTACGGTGCTCATTACCGTGTATTTACCAGTGATGTTACTGCCACGCGCCCGCTAAATCATTTTTGCTCTAGCAAGCGAAGTCGAAACTCGATCTCTGTTTCTTGATCTTGACCTTCAACCTCGTTACAGGCGCTCGCATTCTGCATTCCCTCTCTCGCAACTCCCTCAGTTCCGTCGATTGACTAACTTCTTGAAGTTATCTTCATCCTACTTCCATACTCTACTCGTGTTTTGCGTCATTCCCGTTCGCATCACACTTCTTCGCACTACCACGCCACAGCAAGTCTCGCGACGAACTATTTAGAATCGGCCGTTTTGTGGGGGATCATCCGTCCATCCAAAACAACCTTTCCATAATGCCTACACCACTCCCATCGAGTTTCGCTTCCGCCGCCGCCGGCAACACCCAGGACCCTAATCGGAGAGGGGATGGAAATGCTGGTGGAGAATGGTATGCAGTCTTGTCCTGTCCTTTCCTGCCCTGGCGGTTCCCCTACCCCAGACCCCAGGATTACCGTGGAACGAAAGCTCTGTCCAAATACACTGGTCATCTGGCGGACGCTCAATTCGTCTCAAGAGAGATATCCGTTGCTAACTTTGCGTAGGTCTCGATCCCGCATCAACGGAGCCACCCAGACCTTCCGTCGCCCTTCCGTTGCTACCAACCCTACGCACACTCGGGAGAGCAGCCACGCAGCATCTGCCTCAACTCCTACCTCCGGGGCTTATATTCCCCCGCACATGAGCTCAAATACCTTGTCTAGTGCCGTGCGGAACGGAGATGCTCGATACTCCAAGGACCAACTGATAGACTTGTATAAAGTACAGCGGGAGTCGGGATCCTTGGGCAAGAACGTGGAGGACTACTTTGTGGCCGACTGGGATCCTCATATGGTGCCGACTCCAGTGAACGGAGCGTGGGGAAAGCGGGATGACCACAAGACCTCTGCGGGGCCCGAGGTGTGCTGGGACCATGGTGGTCAGGCTGAACCGCTGGGCCTGAGTGATATGACGGATAGTGAGAAAGAGGTGGGTCCATATACGCCAGTTCGGGGCTGTGGGAGGACTTCAGACTAACAAAAAAATTCTTCTAGTTCTTTGCCGCGTCCGTCAATTCTCCTCTCAAGCCCCCACCAACGAACGCCCAGAAGGAAAACGCCGGGCCAACTCCTGGAGGTCGCAAAGGGTCAATTTCATACACCCAGGGCCACATTAATAACTACAATACCTCCTCCCCCACCACCAACCGCCCGGGTGTGAGACGCCGAGAGACAGGTGATTCCGTGGGTAACCCCATGTCTCCTACCACCTCCAACTCTCGCTTTTTCCGTGACGAAGCGAATACCTCTACCCCTCCTCCAGCGCTTCTACGTCGCAAGACCGATTTCCGAGAGCCTGGCATGAAATCGGACGAAAAAGCGGGTGCCGACGCTGCCTCTCCCTTTGGTTCCTTGAAGCGCAGCACGACGAACCCGATGAATCCCAACCCGTTGAATACGGCAGTCGGCCCGGGTTCACCATGGGGTCCGGCTTCGGCTTCGGCAAGTGCTAATTTCTCTCCGATGGGTGCATTTGGAGCTTTCTCCCTTGGTTCAGGCTCTGTTTCTGCCACTACCCCCACGGCGGAGAAGAAGCCTGGGTATGGAAGTCTCCGGGGTGAAAGCAGGTTCAAGGGCCTGCTTTCGAAGGACAGCTCGGAGGATATCGCGGGATCTACCAAGGAGAAAAACCTGACTGGTCTTGAGCGACTAGTGGAGGACGATGGCAGCAAGCGTGCTCAGTCGCCTTGGGGAGATGCGGTGAGGAACCGTGCTGGTCGGAGCGAGACTAATCCATTTGACGAGCCTCGTAGTGGCAGTGCAGCTCTTGGTGGTTCCCAAGATGATGAGGCGCCCGGTCAGGATGCTGGATTTGGTGCCTTTGGCATGACCTCGAGCATTCCTGGTTTCCGAGAGTTGATGCAGAGCCAGGAGAATTCGAGAAACCCTACGCCGAGCCTGCTCCAGGGACACGAACCGACCAGCCCGACCAACACCAACCCTTACCAAAGCCCCCATGGCGAGCGAGGAATGATGGAAGGAGAGGATGTGGATACTGACGGGTCGGACATTCAGCATCCCCAACACCCTGGACTCAGTGGACTGCGCGACCCTTCCAATCCGTTCGGCTCGATGAGACGGGCTGGTTCGGGAATGGATCTTCCCAATATCGACCGCAGCCAGAACTCGAGCGTCAACGCCAACCGAACTTTCTCTGGTCTTGGTAGCCTGGGTGGCCTTCCATCTTTAGGTGGAGCTTCCGCCTGGCCCTCCGGAGGAGCTATCGGTACCCCGACTCGCGAGCGTTCTGCTTTCGGTGCTGGATTCGGTGATCCCATCTTTGGCACCATGGGCGACCTCCAGTCCCCAAGTCTGTCCACGCTAGGAGGCGGTGGCCTCTTTAGCCCGCATGCTGGTATTGCTGGGACTGCAAGCATCGGCCGGGGAAGCAAGCTAGGTGCCCTCTTCTCGTCGACCATGGATGACCAAGGGCGCCCAGATTCTGTAGGCCTGGGTGACATGTCTGGTCAAGCTGATCCTGGCCTGGTGAGTAAGCCTGGATCGAACTCTGCATCTCAGACACCCGTCTCGGCCGTTGGTTCTCTCCCAGTCAACTATAGCCAAGATCCCACGCAGGCCCAGACCCCTGGCGGAACTGTCCCTGCTGCCCAGCAGCGCACCATGGTCATGCCTGATCGTATGCGCTGGATTTACCGCGACCCGCAGGGCAGCATCCAAGGACCATGGACTGGCCTTGAAATGCACGACTGGTTCAAGGCTGGATTCTTCAGCCCTGATCTGCAAATCAAGAGACTTGAAGATGCAGAATTTGAGCCGCTTGCACAGCTGGTGCGCCGCATTGGGAACTCTCGCGAGCCATTCCTTGTTCCCCAGATTGGCATCCTCCATGGCCCTGAACCCAATGCTACTCCATGGACTGGCACTGGTGGCACTACCACCCAGGGCTCCGCTCAGCCCCCCTTCCCTGGCAGTTTCCCCAGCTTTGGCACCACGTTGACCGCCGAGCAGCAGAATGCTCTTGAGCGTCGCAAGCAAGAGGAGCAGTACCTTATGGCCCGCCAGAAGGAGCACCTTGCTCAGCAGCAGGCTATTATGAAACAGATGGGAGGCTCGGGTAGTTCATCCATGCAGCCCCAGCTCCAGCACCAGTCTAGCGCCCATAGCCTTCACAGCCAGCCTAGCTTTGGCAGCATCGCCTCTCCTGGCGCTTACCAACCCTCCCCTATTCAGGCTCCGTTGCAGCAGCAGTCTCAGGGAGTCCCTGGCTTCTTTGACGGTGCTGCTCAGCTCAGACAAGGTGGCTTGCCCAACATCGGACCTGGTATGCTCGGCACCGATCTCGGTGGCGGACAGGACCAGCTTCCTGCTCTTCTTGATCGTCTGAACATCCGACAGGATCCATTTGCTTTCGGCGGTCGCCAGCCTGATAACCTCTTGCACTCCCAGCAGGTCGCTTCTATGCTCCAGGACCGTGCCCAGCTTCAGCAGGAACAGGAGCAGTTCGACAAGGCCAATGCCAATGACCCCTTCGACCAGGAGGCTCGTGAGGAGCGCCTGCGTCAGTTCCACGCTCTGCGGGCCCAGGAAGGTGAATTGGGCATGCGCACCGCTGAAGGTCTTCCCACTCATCCCGCTGCCTCTCAGCAACTTGAAGCCGAGGTTGCTGCTGTCGCTGCTGCATTGGAGACAGTGCCAGAGCCCGAGACTGCTGCCGAGGAGCCTACTCTGACCTTGTCCCAGCAGGTTCAGAAGGCTGCTTCTGCGCAACGTCAGCAGCAGGAGGAGCAAGAGCAAAGCCAGGCCAACTCCGAATCTGTGTGGGGAGTTAGCAAGCTGGATCATGCTATGCCCCAGCCTTTCCCGCCGCCACCATCCGCATCGCCTCTGCCCGCCCCGGCTGCTCAGCGCAACCGTCAGCATGTCGCCGATGCCCTCGCTGCCGGATCTCGTTCTCAGACTCAAACCCCCATTGACGCCGCTCCCACTTCTGTCGCTCCCTGGGCTAAGGATGCCAATGAGCTTCCCAAGGGACCCTCTCTGAGAGAGATCCAGGAAGCCGAAGCTCGCAATGCTGCCCAGCGTGAGGAAGTTGCTGCTGCCACTCGCCGTGCTCAGCTTCTCGCCGAACAAGAACGCCTCAGCCAAGCTCAGGCCCAGATTGTCCCTGGCCTTCCCTCGTCGGCCAACTGGGCCAGCAGCGGATCTCCAGCTACCCCTACCTCCACCGGCTCTGCATGGAACACGAAGACTCAGCCCGCTCCCACCAACACCGGCGCCAAGAAGACCCTCGCCCAGATCCAGAAGGAAGAGGAGGCCCGCAAGCAGCGTCTGGCTGTCGCCGCCGCCGCCGCTGCCCAAACAGCCACCCCTAGCCCTCCCGCATCTGCCAGCAAGCGCTACGCCGATCTCGCCAGCAAGGCCCCTGCCCCCTCTGCCGCTTCTTCCGCTACAGCCCCAGTCGGTTCTAGCGCCTGGACCACCGTCGGTGCCAGCGGCAAGGCCAAGGCCCCTCCCGCCGCACCTCTCGGACCTCGTTCGACAGCTACTAGCCCCCTCGCCTCCGTTGCTGTTGCCAAGCCTCGCCCCGTCACCACCACTCGCGCCGCGACTATGGGCAGTGTCCCTCAATCCAACCCCAACCGCGCCGTCGAAGAATTCACCAAGTGGGCTAAGCTCACCCTCGGCAAGGGATTGAACAGCAACATCAATGTCGACGACTTCGTCCAGCAACTCCTCTTCCTCCCCGCCGAGGCCGAGATCATCTCTGACTCCGTCTACGCCAACTCCCAGACCCTGGACGGCCGCCGCTTCGCCGATGAGTTCATCCGCCGCCGCAAGCTCGCCGATAAGGGCGTTGTTGAATCCATCTCTCCTAATGCCTATGGCCCCGAGCAGAGCGGTTCCGGTGGCTGGAGTGAGGTTGCTAAGAAGGGCTCCACTGCTAGTGTTGCTGCTGCCGCTGCTACCCAGCGTGAGGAGGAAGCTAGCAGCGCCGCCTTCAAGGTTGTTGCTCCTCGCAAGAAGACTAAGCGGTAAACGTGTGCGTTTCGGCTGTAGTTTTGATTTCCATGTATTTTGTGATCTTGTAACTTCGGATATGTGTTGAGTTTATGGGTTCCTCCATTCACGTTGACACTTTTGCGCTTATGACGCTGATCTGTCTTGTCTATGGGTTTGTACTACTACCTATCTTACCCTCTTAGCCATACGTCAAACAAACAGTATTCGACTTTACATCCTGGCTTTCTTGTAGATTTTTTTCAGTAGCTACTTCCAAAGGTTCCAAGGTTGCCGGGTACATAACATCGAATCGGTTACGTAGGTACTCTTACTGCAAGGTTTCCAGGCTATCAATCCGACTTGGCCCGATAATGAGTTTGTGATTAGGTATATCTATCGAAGATGGAATGTACCATAATTACTACTAGAAACGAGCAGTATCTATAGCATAAACGTCATCGACAAAATTAGCACAATTTGTTCGACTACACGAAATATTTTTTACTCTAGTGATACCAAAAGTAGGTAGATTGAGGGTTGACCGAAGACACGAACAGGATCAAGATCAAGATCAAAAAGAAAAAGAAAGGAATAACATCAGATACAGCCGCACAGAAGAGTATATGCAATGGGACAAAGACAAAGATCAGAGATCATGCAGGGCCAGGCTACCAGAATAGACTTAGACTTAGGACATAAGTTAGTTCCACAAGCCAAGCCAGCCAGCCAACCAAACCCACGCGCTTCTTTCATTCACCCTCGCGTAACAAAAAACCCGAGATGAAACAACGCACTCGTTTAAGCATCGACAAGCTGGTTCTCGGTGGAGTTATCCCGGGTATCCTTAGCAGCGAGCTTGCGGGCGGAGCGGGCATAGAACTCGTCCAGGACGCGCTTGGGGACACGGTTGAGCAGCTCCTTGGGGTAGATGCGGAGGAGGTTCCAGGCGATGTCGAGGGACTCGAAGATGGTACGGGACTCGTATGGGGACTGGCTGATGAAGGTGCGCTCGAACTTCTCAAGGAACTCGAGGGAGAGCTTGTCTTCGGAGGAAAGGGCTTCCTCACCGACGACGGCCTTCATTGCGGCTGTTTTGGTTGGTTAGTATTGGACGCTTGTAAGTTTCTAGGATATGGGGTAGACATACCGGCGTCACGACCGATGGCGTACTTGGCGTACAGCTGGTTGGACACATCGGAGTGGTCCTTACGGGTGCGGCCCTCACCAATAGCGGACTTCATCAGACGGGATAGAGAAGGCAACACGTTAATTGGTGGCCAGACACCCTTGTTGTATAATTGACGATCAATGAAGATCTGACCCTCGGTAATGTAACCAGTCAAATCGGGAATGGGGTGAGTGATATCTAGGAGAGGCAAGTCAGCATTCTGATGTCAGCAGGGGGCAGAGGGTGTCCTACCATCGTTAGGCATGGTCAGAATGGGAATCTGAGTAATAGATCCGTTACGGCCTTCAACACGTCCAGCACGCTCGTAGATGGTCGACAAATCAGTGTACATGTAACCGGGGTAACCACGACGACCGGGCACTTCTTCTCTGGCAGCAGAAACCTCACGCAGGGCATCACAGTATGCGGAAAGGTCAGTCATGATGACCAGGACGTGCTTCTCGAGCTGGTAGGCGTAGTATTCGGCGGTGGTCAGGGCCAGACGAGGAGTAATGATACGCTCAATGGTGGGATCGTTGGCCAAGTTAAGGAACAGAGTGACACGCTCCATGGAGCCGTTCTCCTCGAAGTCACGGGTGAAGAAACGAGCAGTCTCCATGTTAACACCCATAGCGGCGAAAACGATAGAGAAGTTGTCGTCGTGACCATCGTGGACATCCTTGGTTGGCCGGTTGACCAGACTGGCTTGACGACAAATCTGAGCAGCGATTTCGTTGTGGGGAAGACCGGCGGCGGAGAAGATGGGAATCTTCTGTCCACGAGCAATGGAGTTCATGGTATCAATGGCGGAGATACCGGTGGAGATCATCTCCTCGGGGTACACCTACGGCGGTTGTCAGCCTCTCGAACCCTCCGATATAGATTCAACGAAACATACTCGAGAGTAGGGGTTAATGGGCTGGCCGTTAATATCAAGGTAGTCCTCAGCCAACACCTTAGGTCCCTTATCGATCGCACGTCCAGAACCGTCAAACACTCGACCCAGCATGTCCTCGGACACACCCAGCTTCAAGCTGTGGCCAGTGAACTCAACTTTGGTCTTGAATTGAGTCAGCCAATTATGTACTATAAGTATAGTTTTGTGTGGAGCTATACCTTCTTCACATCGACACCGGAAGTACCTTCGAACACCTAGCGAATCGAATCGTTAATACTAACTAGCTCGTTAGGGGGCTCGAGGGAGTTAAATATTGGCGCGCACCTGCACAACGGCTCGGCTTCCTATAGCAAACAAAAAAACAATATTAGTTTGTGTACAATAGAAATGTCATAGGTGTTCTCGAGGGGTTGGATATTGGGCGATCTTACCTCTGGCCTCCAGAACTTGACCGGAGCGCTCAGTGCCATCGGGAAGGGTAAGGGACACAATTTCATTGTAACGAGGGAACTTGACCTAATTCACAGATAAGAGATGAGTATATATTTCCACAGCGAATTCCAAGGACAGTTCATGGGTGTCAGCTCACGTTATCAAGGACGACCAGCGGTCCGTTGATACCTCCAATGGTGTTGTAGCGGATGCGGGGCTTGATGGAGGACATCCGGGGGTCGACAAAATCGGCCATGATGGGCGAATCGGATCCTCCGCAGACACAGCGATAGACGCAGGTAGAGGAATGGGAGTGAAAGCAGGTGGGGTGTAGCTTTCCGGGGATAGGTGGAGGGCCTCGATTCGAAGGTTGGCCAAGCTGTCGACAGCTCGGGCGGTGACGCATCACGTGATGGCTGACGACAAGCAGTGGATCTCGATGGATGAGCATTAGCATTTATGCTCAACATTGTTTCGAATACAAATCGCAGGCTATTAGCTGTTGAGGTAAATTGAAGCAACTGCAATTTATCTTAATCTTGGACCCATTTCTGCCAGAGCCACAGAAACAAAGGTCATTCACAGAATAGTAGTAGTTCTTGATCTTGAACAAGTTGCATTTGTTCTAAATAATTTCCAAAGAATAGTATTGGCAGACCAAGCCAGGGTCATCAAGTCGTGAAGATAAAGGGTATCAAGAGGGATGAGAGGAGAGCCAGAAGGGCTGTCTAAGAATATCAGAATCCAACAATGCCCATTTTGCGTGCCCCATGAAAATGCAAGAAAGAGTGCAGAAGAAAGAATATAGGTCATGCTCAGTCCACCTTAGCTAGCGTGAGGCTCTTTGGGGTTTTGAGATTGTTGCTTAGGCGCAGGTCCTTGCTAAATCTACCCTTAGAAGGGTGTCGCTTGAGCTTGCGGCGGGCAACCATGACAGGAGAAGATGAATTGGAGAGTAGGTAATTTGAGAATGAACCAAGAAGTACACTGTTCGGACTGTTAACTTTGATTGGGAATAATTTGTAACGGGCTTAACTTACCCCTTCAGGGCGCTTTGGCCTCGGGCGCCAACAATGGCAAGAGTAGGCTCAAGCTCGTCAATCTAGAGAAGGTCAGTTTTTGATTCGAATTCAAACCAGTTGTAGGGAAAGACTCACAGCTTCAGTGATCATAAGCTTGGGGCTTTTACAGTGAATCACCTCCACTGCGATGCGAACTTGCAAAAGTGTCTTCCGCAGCAGTTTCACACACGTATTAGAAACTGTTTCGACTGCTTTGACCCGCTCCGCTTCTGCAAGCGACGATGCACGAGCATCGACAGAGCTCGATTTGCTAGTAGTTCCTGGACCGAGTCGACCCAGAATATACCGCCCAGAGTTCTGGGTGGCTTCCTTTGTCTGGCTTCCCACGACAGCAGCAGCATCTTGCATGGCCTTGGCTCCCTCACCAACCTGCACAGAAGAGGTATTGGCATCTTCATGCACTGCGTACAGCGCATACATGGTGTCTCCATCTCGCAGAACGGCTCCAATGGTCCATTCTAGAGCATAGACTGATTCTTCACTGAGATCGGTAGCAACCAAGTATTTCCGTTGTCGACGGCGCCCACCGTCGGCCTCTTCCTGAAGGCCCGCAAAGTTACCACGAATGATCGTGCGAATAGAACGATTGGGAACACGGTTGTCAATGGCAGACATTGAAATGCCAAGTTGCTGCGCACGGTGAATTTCATCTCGTTCTGCTTCATCCTCTGATCCATAAGGCGTGCCAGCCACTGATTGTGTAGCTGGAGTTGGGATGTCGAAACTTGTCTGGGGATGAATCACCGCCTTCAATGCCGACTTCCTAGGCTTCTTTCCCCTGGTATCGCCGGGTTTGGAGCTCGGTGTTTCTGAGAGGCAGGTTAGTATACATATGTATAATGTGAAGAAGGGATGAGGGTCTGAACGACATACGCGCTTCCGTAGCTTGGGACTTGACCTTTGGCTTGAAGTCACTGGGACTGATGGAGCTGATGTCTGTAGGATTCTTCTTGCGGCCTCGCGAGTGGACCACCTGTACCCCAGGGATGTTCTCATCATCGCTTGAAACCTCATCGTCTTCCTCACTGCTTTCAATGATATTTTTGTCGCTGTCAAACACATCCTTCGCCAGACGCTCGCCAGACTCCTCCTCGGTCGGCTTGATATAGTCCGGGAGACGAGGACTTCCAGATAACTTTGACAAAACCTCCTCTGATTTGCTGTGCACCGAGTCGTAGTTTATCTCCGTCGACTTCTCTTCTGCGGCCGTCCCGGACTCGCCGAGCTGTGAGACCCGGGTACCCGGGGAAATAGATCTATCCAACCTCGAGCCCGCTGAAGGAGACCTAGAGTCCACGGACGAGCCACGCCGACTCGATCCGCGGCTCGAATCTCTCCCACGAGTGAAACTTTTGGGAAACAAGCGAGATTCCAAGCCCGACATCATCGCAGCCATCGCACTTCGCCCTTGCGTTTTATGTTTCTTGGACACTGCGTGTTCCTGACTAGCCGGAGCGGTCACCGGTCTCAGCTCCTCCTCCTGTCCTCCAGCCGGTGCCGTCGAAGGACGCCGGTCCATCTCTCTTGTAAATTGGTCGGATAATCTCCGGGGCGGATCGTCAGGGTCGGCCCTGTGTCTTTCGGGGGAGCTTGGAGCAGACGCCATTGCAGATGAACTAATACGGAGTGGCGATGAAATGAGAGGTTCGACTGGACTGCGAGTGCCACGATCTCGTGAAGATATGACAACCCCGCTGACAGTGCCCGCACCCCTTGCAGACTGCGGGGTGCTGAGCAAGTTCTGGACGGCGCGACTTAGCGAGGACTTCGGGTCTTTGTGTGATGATTTCGGCGGGGAAGGGGGCGATTGTTGTTCTGGGGTAGTTGGTTGTTCCCCTGACACATTCTCTGGAGGTAAGGGGGAGATGCGTACAGAGTGGTACGACATCTCGTGCGAGTCCGCCTGCGGCGGAGATGATTCCTGTTGTGGGGAACTTGGTTTGCCGCTCGACCAACAAGAATGCCGAACCGCGAAATGGAATGTGGAGCGATCGACTACCTTATGACGATTATGCACTCCGCAAATCTTGAAATGCATGTTTATCAGCAACAGGTCGTCAATGAAGCATTCCAGAATGATTAGAAAAGACCACGAATCAAAGTATAAGCTCACAGAAACGGTGTGATAATGATTGCATTCGGGAGGGACTAACACTGATATATGGAAAAGAGTTGGAGAAATCAAGCAAAAGAAGGTATCATAGCAATTATTGACTGGAAAGTGCTGTGAGGCGCGGCTTCCTGGCTTGGTAATATAAAGGAAATGGCAATGACTCCATACCAATGGGACCCATAAAAGGGGGATCATCGAGTATTCATGCCCAACGGGCGCCTATGTATGTCAATATGCAAGTGGAACCAGTGACGCTAGCGATTACATGATCTTTGAATGTCCCCGTGTTTAATCAATGTTTTGTAGCTAAGTGACGCCTTTTCGGAAAGGAGTATATACCAAGATAGGTGGATGAAGTCATTCTATCAAGTCGTTGTGTTGATCTGTTATGGCCAAGTCTTGATTAAACTTGCCCTGACACGGATAAAGGTGTTTCAATTTTCTTCTATGCATCAACCTACATGTGAGGCTTTTACTTATACAAGAGGAATGTAAAATGAAAAGGGGGTGATGCAATTTCCATGGCATACATAACATGTCAAATAGTATCAAAGACAAAACATGAGGCAACAGGAGGTAGAATCAACAATTCAAGATGTTTTGTCTTCAGTCTTTATCTGCTTTTGGGACCAGTGCTTCCTTCACTGCTGCCACTTACCCACTATACTAGTATCAGTCCGTGGGCTAAGCCCCACTAGAAAGCCTAGTGCCTTCGTAAGGCCAGTGCTTCTTCACTGCATGCCTGTCGTTGTAACCCAGTGGCCATCCTCCCAGGGCTCACTTTTTCGAGGTGGGTGCTTCTTCACCGCCATGCCGTTGTCGTAACCCTATGGCTTGCTCCTCCATACAACTTGTTGTCTTTTGTGTTGTTTTTGTTTTGTTTTTTGTTGAAGGAAGATCATGTAGGAGTTGTTTGTGTTGATGTGTCATGGCCAAGTCTTACTCAGCTTGATGGTTTGTGGTTTGTGCTGAGTGACGCTTGTTCAGAGAAGACTTGGACCAAGACAGAAGCTTGAAGTCGAGTGAAGGTTGGTTGGCTGAATGAAAGTTGTTGGTGGATGAAGCTCAAGGGAAGAGGTCATCGAGCAGGATGATACATGTTGTGTTGTGTTGTGTTGTGTTGGTGGATGAAGTCACCAAGGTGGAAGTCATCAACCATGGATGAAAGAACATGTCGAAGGATAGAAGAACAAGTAGACAAAGATGTTGTTGTTGTGTTGATGTCATGAAGGACTGGTAGAGGAACAACATGATAAACGTGAACGAAGATGCTGTTGTTGTTGTGTTGATGAATGAAGTGACCAAGGATTGTTCAAGTCACGAAGGATGCATGAAGTCTCGAAGGATGGAACAACATGACGAAGGTATACAAAGATGTTGTGTTGTTGTTGGATGAAGTGACCAAGGAGAGGTCACGGAGGGTGCATGAAGTCATGAAGGACGGAACAACATGACGAAGGTAAACAAAGATGTTGTGTTGTTGTTGGATGAAGTGACCAAGGAGGGGTCAAGTCATGAAGGATGGAAGAACATCATGAAGGACGAAAGACACAACGAAGTGTGGGGCAAGGCATGATCAACAAGAAAGTGGAGGAGGAGATCAAGTGTGGAGGCAAGTGGAGAGTTGAGGAAGAAAGAAGAAAGTTGAGCTGAGGAGAAAAGTTGAGGCTATTTATACCCCAGAAAATTCGCTTCTTTTGAGGCAGCGATTTATCGCAGGCACCGACGACTTTCAGGAGTATTTAAACCAAGCGCGTGATTTCGTCTTCCTCCTCTTCTTCTTCTTTTCCTCTTTTCTTACCTTTCCTTCTTCGATTACTTGTTTGTTCCTTTGCAGTGTAGGGGGTTCCCATATCAACACTCGGTTCCCATATGCTTTGGTACTGACGCTTTCTCTATTCGCTGGGTAGAATTTGGCATAAACATGAATGTATTCAGCTACCGGTATGATACTGAAAAATGCAAATTTCATCGCTGAGAATGTTCTATCATGACAAAAGTAATCTATATGCAACGGGTAGCAGTGCGCCGAACATGACGTGATATGATACCAAACACCAATTTTATCAAGTCCTTAAGTACTTGTCGACAGCCCTCGCTGATTCTCAGCTTCCGGGTCAGGAGTTTGTACCGGCGCCTTTTCTGATATAGACGCTTGCCGTAGTGTCTCGAGACGCTTCTGCGACAGAGCGGCATACTTGCAACGCTGCCGAATCTGCGCACCATATTTATAGAAGAAGAAGGGGAGTGGCATGCACAACACCGACACGAAGGCCGGAATGGACGAGGCCCAATGAATACCCAGACCTGCGTACATGTATGAACTGAACAAGGGGAATACGGCTCCAAATGTGTATCTGAATATAGACATGCCCGCCAGGACAGACGCAGAGTAGATGGTGTAGGAATCGATGAGGTAGTTGACGATGCCCATGTAGATGAGGAGCAGTCCGAATCCAAACGGAACCAAGGCTGCGACACTGCATAACCAATGGATTGACGGGGAATTTGTCCATGCGAACCAGAAAAGGCCAATGGGGATGGCCACAGCCGATGCCATACAAGGGGGCAGGCGAGCCTCTGGTGGAGCAAACCCGTTGTGTCTTTCCTGGGTCTTGATGTATCGCTTGTTATCCCACACGGTATAGGCTGAGCCGCAGAACACGCCGATCATGACACCTAGGAAAGGAAGACCTCCAACACCGGCATTCCACCCTCGAATGTCCTCGTAGACGATGGGGATTGCTTCGAAAAGCATGTAGAGCACACCGTAGATAAGGGCGGCGTAAAAGGTAAGTAGAAGGACAATGGGCTCACGGAAGAGAAGCGCCCAGGGTCGAGAGAAAACTGTCTTCAGCCGTTTGCCGACGGAGATTTTCCCTCTTTCGAGATCAAGTTTGCTTTGGTAGCATTTTCCAGTGAGGAGGGACAGTTTTGCCGCTCTTTTGCGGAGTAGCACTGGTGCATAAGTCTCAGGGACGAGAATCGCCATCAAGATCCATGCCATGCCAGCACAAGCGGCCAAAAAGCCCTCAACCCACCTCCACCCAGCGTTCATGCCAAGGAAACCACCGATGACGGGCCCGAGGGCAGGACCTAGTGAGTGAGTTAGCACCGATGGTCAATATGATTCCCATACTGAACCAGGTCATACCTAGATAAGGAGTCGACGCAAATAAAAGCATCGCCAACCCTCGTTGTCTAGCAACAAACATGTCCGAGATAACGCCGCCAGCATTCGTCAGAGGCGCAGACCCAAAAGCACCCCCAAAGAACCGAAGAATCAGCAAGGTGTGGATATTTTGGGCCCCCGCACATCCAGCCGAAAAGGCAGAAAGAGCAAGAAAGGACACGAAGAATGGAATTTGTCGACCAATGGTCTCACTAAGCGGCGCCCAAACCAACGGTCCCACGGCGAATCCAAAGACAAACAGCGACAAGCCGACAGTGGCGACTTCTTTGCTAATATCAAACTCATCAATAACTTCCTGGATACTACCACTGTACGCGGAGGAAGTCAAAGATATGACAAAGGTCGCAACGGCAGTAGCAAATGTGATAATAGCCTTTCTTGCCATGCTAAACTCCATGGGATTCCGAGGGTCGACGGGCAACCAGCGCACGACATACGGATCATCCTCAGTCCCCGAGCCATCATACTGATGATGCAGTACTTCTTTGGTGATCACTTGTTGATCAATCAATAATCGCCAAAATGGGATATAGCTCTGGTTTCCAAGTTCCTTGGCATCTTCGAAATGTGCAGTGTCTGCGACCATGATGGATCATGGATCTATACAAAGGCTTTTCTCAGGCTGGCCTCAAAACTCATGAGGTTAACAGTAACAAACAAGGCTTTGATATGGTACACATCCAGGTATTCATGCATTGAAAGAGAACGTGTGGAAATTCTAGATGTATCAAATTCGAATGACCGGGAACTCGGCACGGGATTGCATAATTAGTTCCGCGGGATGAAAAAGACCCACTAATTTCCGGAATTAGTCATTAATCTTGGGCGCGCCCGTGTTATGCCATCGGTTGGCACCGACAAAGTGGAGTTTCAGGTGCCGAAAAACCGGGCAACTCGGTGCAATTCGGCGTTTCTCGAGAATCTTCGCTTCTTTGTGGGAGAAGTCGCATAGTTATGTACTATAGTTCCAATTTCATAAATGCCATGGATTAGGTAAACTTGAGAAGTACCCACTACCCAACGGATGCATCCATGACTATCGCCCCTCGCAATACATTATGATAGATCCACTGCCAAGTCCCCTCTCGATGCTAAGCTTTAAAGAACAGCTTCCAAGGTTCCTACTTGAATGATAGTCAAGCGGATAGAGTAAGGTCTTGGTCTGAATAAGGCAGTCCCAGACGATTGCTTGGCACCGAAAAGACCTTTAATCAATAAAGCGGGCAAACACATTTTGGAACCGAGTTTGGTTTTGTTGAGGTGTTTGGGTGCAGAACATTTAGAAATATGTCTATGGCATCCGGATTCACCGTTTTTCATGATGCCATGTTATTCGAAATGATGTCATTGAGTTCCTGCATTTCACGATCCCAGAGACACTAGAGTATGATTAGCAAATGTTACAAGACGCAAGTTCACATATAGCGTGGGTCGGTATCCCTTACCCAATCAAACATCGCAAATTCCCAATCCGTATTCAACATGTCCTGCAAGCATCCCACTGTCAAGAGATCCTGTGTTTCCATTTCTTCCCCCGCAGGCTCTGAACATGGTCCAGGTGGTGCCTGGTTGTCATTTTCGATGGATATTGAACCGGACGAGCGCAATGAATCACCCGACTGTACCAGTTTGAACATTGTAGCCAATGTTTCAGCAGACTGAGAAGTCTCAAACGACGGCTCGGGGGCAATCTTCCAAGTATTATACAAGTTTCTCAATAGCTCGATAAGCCCGGCAATACGATCAGCATGTGAGGTTTGCTCAGCCTGTGACAGATTGATGATTTCGAAGCAGATGATCATGGCGGCCGTCAAGCAATCGGTGATGGATCTGGAAGCACCAAACCAAGCTCTTCGATGTTTCCGAGCCCGGGGTATGATGTCCTGAAACATCGTGATTTGGAGTTCGATGATACGTTTCGCGGCATTGACACACAGCCCCCGGAAATTCTCATGTTTGATTTCGGTCCTGTTAGCCAATAGGTACTGCCTATGCAGAATACACCGAGTGCGTTGAAATGTGATTTCCAATGTGTGTCGGTCGACGATGATATCGTCATCTGTTGGTGGGCAGCCGAGGTCGGTGGTCTGCATGCGTAAGAGGGGCGGGATGTCGTCTCGGGCAACTTCAAGGTCGTGATTGAGTTGGAGAGTTTCATCGTATGATAGTGTTTTGAAGGATAGTATGTCCATTATCTCGTTGTAAACCGCCATTATTCGCCAAACTGCTATCATGTAAGTGATGCTGGTGGGCCGTTGGGTTTCAGATTGTGGTGGTGGTAGCTCAACGGTCGTTGGTCCAAAACTGGTGTCTAAGAGATCTCGGGGTAAGGCCGTGTCGCCTAGTCTTCTTGAGATCACTCTCGGGACACCTGTCTGGCATGACACGGTTGAATCAGTTATTTGTAGAACTAGCCACGTTCGTCGACGCATCTCCGCTTCAAACACGGATATTTGGGAGTATGATCGGGAATCTCGGTGATAACCCATCATGATGGCTAGCCGAATGCATATTCCCAGCAGGACCAAAACGCTTGTCTTCAGGTTGTTGCTGGACAGGTATTCAAGCTCTAGATAAATTCCAAGAGCTTCAACCTTATAGCGCCCGGGGGTGGTATAATTGGAACTTGTCAGGCAAAGAGCACAACTTTTTCGATAGAAGTCAAAGGTCTCTGGGACTTCAGCACTGGATATAGAAGTTTCTTGGTTTGTGATGTGATCAATCCACACTGCGCAGGACATCATGCCGTACAGACATGCCAGCCACGCGGGAGAAACTTTGGTGGGATTTTTCCAGAGGTCATGAAGCTATCGCGATTTCTCAAGTCAATTTGAGTTTGCAAAAGTTTGAGCAGGTCAAAGCCAAGTGGAGCTAACCTCGTTCTTAAAAGTAGGACGGTGGATAAAGTCTGCAAATTTGTGGTCAGCGTAGGAAACGAATTGGATTTTTATCTTCCAATGTTAAGAGTCAATGAAGGGGCTCGTACTTGAAGATGGTGCTTTTGAGTCGATATAAGTAGCGACTAGGCTCTCAACAACATGTCGATGTGGTAATGCCGCGAGAAGGTCGCCAATTGACATCTCTCCCGACAACCCGACTAATAAAAACGGTCCATGGGGTGTCCGAACAGGCTCATCAGTATTGGGGCCGCTGTTTCCAGTATGAGAGCTGCCTTCCTTGAGTGCTTGGGTCTATTAACAGAATCTTAGTACTGATCAGATCGAGACTTGAACAGCAAGTAATCAAGTGGAGGGGCACTAACGGCATTCATTATTGTCTGCCAATGGGCAGAGTTGATGTACCGTGTCCCACTTGATCCAGAGAGAAGGAGTCCATCAGTAGGACTATATTTGTCAATGACTTCCATATCTTGCATACGCATGTCGTTATCGGGAGTGACATCTCCGAATATTGTAGCCGGGCTCGCCTTCCCCTCAATGCATGATTCTAGCTGTTTGATTCTGTCCTCCAGATAGTGAATCCGAGTGGGCAGAGTCGGCGTTCGATCTGCACTCTTCATTGGAGGGTTTATAGCATACCGACAAAATGATTCTTCATTTCGTTTTGCACAGTTGTTACAAGGTGTTTTGCGGTCGCATTTTTGCCTGCAAGACAGATGAGCAATGTTATATACATACATAATGAGCATGGGGCTGTATTCAATGTCAAGCGCAGAATTGGAACATACTTTCTCTGACGACATGGAGTACACGAGTGTAATACTCGAGGCTTTTGATCTCTTCTGCTTCGGTCACCGGGCTTATGAAGACCACCTGTAACTTGATCTATCCCCATCGTAGAGATTGAAGCGAGAATTGAAGTTTCAGAGTCCTGGCTAGCGGAATTGGACTGGGAGATGAAAATAGCCGAGGCGGGAGCATAATGCAGAGGTGGGGCGAATTTCTATGATGTTTTCGGATTTCTCGGCTTTCTTGTATTTTACAAGTGGGTCTCTGTCGACAACACCCCTGAGGTCGTATTGCTTTAGCCGAGTCGTCCACAGCCTTGCGTCTCATTTATCAGGTGGAGACGGTAACGCCATCCCGAAAGCCCCCCGCCTCTAGCTTTGTTTTGATACCAGAGATCGTGACCATCCCTGAAGCTAAATGCTATCCTCCCGGGTCAGCGAACAACTCAAAATCATCGAGGAGCCGCTCAGATCCCGGGCTTTGGGCAGCAAGGTCTCGGTTATGCATTGCGCCTGCATGGGACATCATCTGTAGCCCGTGGCAGGGGTTCCCCAGGTGCCCTAGCGTGGCTGACTAGGCGCTGCGGGTTGGACCTCGCGGTCGGGGCTCCGTAGAAATGCATTTTTAGTGCGAAATGTTGAGCAGGGGTGTAAAAGGGGCTGAATGCCCTATTTATGAGCCTGTCAGTGAATGATTCCAGAATCCAACAGACTCATTTGTCGCATAAACATGGAGAACCAGGAAAAGAAATTCCGCGTCATTATAGTTGGCGGCTCAGTTGCAGGCCTGACTCTCGCTCACTGCTTGGGAAAAAGCAACATCGAATATGTCGTTTTGGAATCACATCATGATATTGCTCCTGAAGTAGGTGCTTCGATTGGAATTCTCACCAACGGTGCTCGGATCCTCGACCAGCTAGGTATATTCGATGATATCCTGGATGTAATCGAGCCACTGAGGAAGGCACTCTACTGGACAGAAACTGGGAAACTCATCATGGAAAATGAGGGCCCTCTGTTGATTCAGGAAAGGTACGAGCTTCACTATGCCATATGACTGGGCCGCATTAATTTTGTGCAGGCATGGCTTCGCAACAGCATTTTTCGATCGCCAGGTCTTGCTGGAAATCCTGTATGACAGATTAGGAGAAAACCAAGACCGAGTCCACACCAGCAAGAAAGTCGTCAAGGTAGAATACTTGCCAACAAAGGTCTTGGTTCACTGCGCCGATCAGTCAGTGGTTGAGGGAGATATCGTCGTTGGAGCCGACGGAGTGAGAAGTACTGTGAGACAGGAGATGTGGCGCCATATGGAATCCATTGGAATGGAAAAGGAGGCGAAAGAGGAGAAAGCCAGTATGTTTGATCCCGAACTATGTTCTATGGCACATACTGATTAATTTAGTCATGTCGTCCGAATACTCCTGCGTATTTGGAATATCGACCGCAACTCCAGGGCTAGTCCCTGGAGAAAGCCATCGTACATACGGACAAGACTACTCGTCATTGACTATTATAGGCAAAAATGGACGTGTATTCTGGTTCTTGTTCACCAGGCTGGACAGGGTCTACACTGGATCTGAAATCCCTCGTTTCAGTGAAGAGACCATGGAGAACCTGCTTGCCCAGTACTCTGACAAGCCGATCACCGACACTGTCCCTTTCTCCGCCATTCACCAGAATACTGTAACCAAGAGCTTCTTGGCTCTGGAAGAAGCTTTTCATACGAAATGGTGCATGGACCGGTTTGTTTGCATCGGAGATTCTGCACACAAGGTATGACACGATTGCGTTGTAATTTCATTCACTTTCGAACTCTGTTCTGACGATGCACAAAATGCAGATGACTCCTAATATGGGTCAAGGTGGTAACAGCGCGATAGAAAGTGCTGCATCGCTAGCAAACCACATAACTCAGCTGGTCCGGAACTCATCCAATGGAGAGGTTCCCCTGGAGGATATCAAAAACTGTTTGAATGACTTCCAGACGGCACGACAGCCGCGGACGAAAGAAGTCTGTATCAAAGCAAACTCTTTGACTCGATTGGAAGCCTGCGCAACCCTCAAGGATCGATTGATGGCATTGCACGTACTGCCTCACATGAAATCATACCTCATTGACCGTCTGTCTAAATCATTTGCTGGAGCAGAAAGGCTCGATTATATCCCACTTACCCCCAGAGCATCGAACTGCACCATGCCGCTCCATGTTAAATCAGAAATTTCAGAGCAAGACAAGGAACCACTCTGGAGACGGGCTATTTTTGCCACTCCTCTCATTGGATGCGCCATGGCTGCGAACAGTCTCATGGGATCTGCGAAGGAAGGACTTTTGCCGCATTTGATCTCAATACTTCGCCAGGGAGCCTGGAAATCCAGCAATGGAGAGACTGTTAGTCTTACCAGATCGTTGTACAACGTCCCTTTCCTGGACCGACTCTTCTCACCCCTGATTACTTGCTTCTTGCCATCCATCAGTGGATCTGATGCAGTATCCCGCTCTCAAATGATTTCGTTCCTGGCCGACTGTGGCCCAGTCTACACAATCTGGCTACTTGAGAGCTGTCGACAGGGAAAATCGGGACTTGAGGTTATCCTGTACGTGGAAAAATGTTTCTCATGCTACTTTTGATATTTTGACTTGGTGATTAGGACTAATACGTTTTTTTCCTTTACACAGACCTATAGTTGCCGGAACTTCTTTTCAGCTGATGGGAATTGGAAAGGTCGCTCCTCTGTACTTTGCCATCGAGTACATCCGCACACCTCTTTCTTCGCTGAAGGGAGATAACCGGAACATCAAGACAGATGCCTTGAAGTCACTTTTGCCTGCTATGCTCGCCGGCTATTACCTTCCGACTTTTGCCAATTTCTTCGCCTCTACTGTTGAAAGTCGTCAATCTATCAATGCATTGTGGCAATTGTTCCCGCTGGTAGTTCCTTTGATTCAACTACCGCTTCGCTTATTGGCAAAGCCCCAATCCAACATTGAAGCGAAGAAAAATACGGCTTCAAACCGCAAAACGAGTTTACTCTGGACCCGTTGCACTTATGGTTCATTGGCTGCAATCTCAGGGCTATCCTTCATTTACGCTCGTTGGTCTGCTCCTCAAGGTGCTTCCTTGGCCAAGATCTTCTTGCCCGGTCTGTTTGAACACGCCCAGCCTGTTACCTCGTTTGCTCAAGGCATTGCACGATTCCTACAATATGATGAGATCTTCTCTCTTGGTGCTGGCTTTGTCTGGTTGGGGCTGAGGTTCCGGGAGCTGCAGCAGTCTGGGGTACCAGTTTCCTGGTGGAAATCTGTGTGTGCTTTGGTGGGAACTACTGTTACTATTGGCCCTGGTGCAGCATTGGCATTGGGCTGGGGATGGAGAGAGGAAGTTTTAGCTGAGACCCCTGCTGTTGAAGATGAATAGTATCCGGAAAGTTACGCGGGATGAGGTTCTTCCGAAATAGAGATAGATCTATCAAATAGACTGCCCGGGTGGCTAGATTAATATCCATAAATGTTCACTGAAGCAAAAAGGAAGCAAAAAGGCAATGAGTCGGACTGACAGTTGATCTGCCATTTCTATTATCTGTATCCTACTCACATGCCCATGCAGTAAGTACCCAGCCGATATATAACTCAGTCCCGTCGTTTCTTCTCTGTCAGAACCAATTACTAGGTATCTTTCCTAGGATTTCCCGTCTTCATCATCGTGTCGATTCATCGAATTCAATCACAGGTCCATGGATGAATGCACAGAAAACACGCGCAGGATCTCAGCTATCATCTTACCTTCGCTCCAGAGCTGATACATGACTGCTTGTTGGGTTCGGCAAAGTTATGCTCTGGGACACCACGACAGGTGGCTGTATGTACACTTTGAGCTTACTGGAAGATGACGACGCACAAAATGATGGTGTTGGGATATATGTTTTGTCATTTTCGCCGACTGGGTCGCTCCGGATCGCAGCTCGATTGGGTGGAATCATCAAACTTTGGGACACTACCACTGGCCTCTGCAAGCACAGATTGGAAGCTCAAGTCATTGTCATTAAATTGGCTGATAGTTGAGGAGCTGAGATTTGTGGTTCTGGCATTGCGGGAAGAGACTCAAATTTCACTTCCGTTTTAGTTCTCAGTCCAACACAAGAGATTGGAAAACATGTCTATTAATTATTGGCCACTTTTTCATGATAGACCTGATATAGGTATCTCAGTACGTATAATCTTCTTCAGGTCGGGGCTGTTACAAGCAACCCTTCTTAGCATCAGGGAGAGGAGTATGTGATTCAGGTCGATACTCGAACTGCTATTCATATTTGTGCTTGAATTATATTCTACTTCGAGCGAAGGGTGTTATGCACCTTCGCCATTTTCTGATTTAAAAACATAAGCCACGCTAGAGAGCTAGCAAGCTGATGTGTGGTGCAGGTAAAAAGCACAACGATGACCAGCTAACCCAGATGCAATCCCAAACCAAACTCCCACACGAAAAATTTGAAGCACAAAGTACTCGTGGAATCATGAAGACCATATCGGTAATGGGTGGTATAGATACGAGACAAAAATCCCAAGCCTACACCTTAGACTTCTTAGACTTGGGCTTCGCATCCTTAGACTTCTTCCTCGCCCCAACCGCAGCAAAAGCCTCCTCAGAAGGCTCATCAGCAGGACCACGCTTCTTTCCATTAGGCTGACCATACTTCTCCTCCAACTGCGCCAAGAAACCCTGGCCCCTCTGCTGCTGCCGCTTGGTGATCAAAGCCAGCAAATTATCCTCACCACCTCCAGGACCCTTCGATTTAGAAGCAGCAGCAGTCTTCTTCTTCTTTTTCTCCTCAACCTCCTTCCCAAGCTTCTCGGCCTCCTTGGCCTCCTTCAGCGCACGCTTCTTCCGCTGTTCTCGCTTCTTCTCGGGTTCCTGTGAGTACTTCTTGTAATCCTGAACCTCCTCATCCGCAATAGCCTGATCGATAATAGCCCGGAAACGCTCATCGTCATCGAGAACATTGGAAAGCATAACCGACTCATAAATCTTGTCCAGATCACCCTGGTGCTTTTCATAAGCCTCCAATATATCGCGCTTCTCCTCGTCGGAGTTCTGGTATTTCTTCTGGAAGTCGGAAATGGCTTTTGTGTCTAGCATTGCGGAGAGCTGTTCGCGGTAGAACTCCATCCAGTCGAAGTCGCCATCTTCTCCAAGAACTTCTTCGGTGTTTCCGGTTCGGTCGTAGATTTTGCGTCGGCGTGGGTCTGAGAGGACAGCGTAGGCTAGGGCGATTTGTTGGAATTTTGCGTGCGCTGCGTCACGGGCATCTTCGCTGACCTTGTCTTTGGAGTGTTAGCATTTCCTGGATGATTTGCAGGTTGAATGAGGACGGATGGGTACCATACCAGGATGATGCCTTAATGCGCTCTTCTTGTAGGCAGATTTGATTGCTTCGGGGGTTGCGGTTGACTCGACGCCTAGGATCTTGTAGAGGTCCTCCTCCACTGAGGGCGGCTCCTCGGGAATTCGCTCGTTCGATGAGGCTTTGGGCATCGTTCCTTTCTGATCACTTCTAACGGGTTGAGATCGGAGAATAGGCGTGATCTTGTGTAGTGAGAAACAATTGTGGTGGTGATAAGGCTCGGCGCGGTAAGGGACGCGAAATTGACGCGCCTACCGCATTATCACATTTCATATTATTTCGTCATAGCTAATAAGCTTCCCCCACTTCGATCTCAACTCACCTTTGCTCTTCTTATTTAAACCACCAAGTCAACCATCCCTACCAACTTCATCATTGAGTTCAAAAATAGTCTCAAAAGCATTACATCATCCCTCTTTATCCTCCAACAGCAAAATCCTACAACCCCTCCCGCAGCTCCCAGCTAGCTACCATATACCAACTCACCAAAACCTCCAACCCAACACTATGGCAACCAACGCCCCCCACAGACCCTACATGCGCAAATGCATTGTCCTAGCCTCGCAATCCCCGCCCCGTCCAACAAACTTCCGCGTCGGCGCAATCCTCATCTCCCGCGCCGACAACGACCCCACTTTTTCCGACGACCGCATCCTCTCAACAGGCTACACAATGGAATTGGCCGGAAACACGCACGCTGAACAATGCTGTTTCTCCAACTTCGCAGCTGTCCACAGCGTCTCTGAAGAAGAAGTAGCCACCGTGCTACCCGTTGAAGAGGGTCGCAAGCTTGTGATGTACGTCACGATGGAGCCGTGCGGGAAGCGGTTATCTGGCAATGCGCCTTGCGTGCAGCGGATTATTAAGACGAGGGAGGGAGGTCGTCCGGGTGTTCATAAGGTGTATTTTGGGGTTAAAGAGCCTGGTACTTTTGTGGGGGAGAGTGAGGGGTGTAAGATGCTTGAGAGTGCGGGAATTGAGTGGGAGTATGTTGGTGGCTTCGAGAAGGAGATTTTGAAGGTTGCTATGGCTGGACATGAGGATTCTGAGCAGAAGGTTAAAGAGGCTTTGGGGGAGGCCGGGGGTGATGATGCTGAACAGAAGGAGGCGGCGCCCAGGAATCCGAAGAAGAGGATGATGGAGGGTGAGAACATTATTTATTAGATTTGGTTACGGTTGAGTAAATATTCGTGGATGGAGTAAGATGAAATATCGACGTGTTATGGGACGTTAGATTGGAGTTGAGTGTGGTTGTACTACATACTTTGAAGGATATATATAGAGATCCTGGGCGTGGGGATAACGCCCCTTACCTACTCACATGTACGTGCCTATACCGAGGGATATCTGATGCTTACAACAATATCATGCTAAAAACGCCAATTTAAATTTTGAAAGGAGAGGAAAGCATAGAAAGATGGAATCAAAACGCGCAAATTGCTTATACAGTCGCGTCTCCACGTGACCCGTCATCCAACTCCGAACCGACTTCACTCCAAACCGAATAACCTCCCACCCCCAACGAGAAAATGATCCAATGGCGACAATTGATGATGTGGATCCCATCATCTACCCTGCATTCTGCTTCAAGGCCTCACCAACACACTTCACCTGGGTGAAGATGGCGATAGCGGACGTGCATCGACTAGAGAAACCGAGGGATTTTGATGGTAAGTGATGCATGAATTCTCCTTTCTTAACCCTCACACGTCTGCTACTGTAATTGTCATTTGCTTTGTTTGTATGCTTGTTTTCTACCCCAACGATTCATCCCAATCATCAAGATGACCCCAGTCTCCCCAAACGGGACAGGAGAGCCATACATAGTACATAAAACCGAAAGTATACTAAAACTCCCCAGGCCAAAAAATCTTCTTCTACAAGAACCACCCTATCCGCTTCGTGACAGTTGCAGGTCTCATCGTAGCCAGAACAGAAGTTTTCCGGCGCACAATCCTCACACTGGATGATAGCAGTGGCGCTACGATTGAAGTAACGGTTCAACATTCAACAGACCCAAAACACACGGAATCAAACTCAAATTCTGCTGCAACTACCACCGGCTCTGGTCCTGTACCTCAACCAAAACCCCAGTCCCAAACTGAAGGTATCGCAGGCAGCCAAGAAGAGGATCCAGATCCAAATAGCTATACCATTGGCGATAACGACATATCAAAAACAAAACTCATCCGGAATGAACCAGTCCATATCACAGCAACGGACCAATCAATCCTCGACATCTCATCCCTAGTACCAGGGAAAATGATAAAAGTCAAAGGCACACTCGGTTCATTCCGCTCAATCATGCAACTACATCTAGAACGCTTCAGTATTCTCCGCGACACGAACGCAGAAATGGAATTCGTTTTTGAGCGGCTTCAGTTTCTTGTTGAAGTCCTTTCTGTGCCGTGGGTTCTGTCTGATGAGGAGATTGAACAGTTACGGAAGGAGGGCGAGGAAGGCGATATACGGGCTGCGGAGGAGAGGGAGAGAGTACGGAAGAAGAATCTGAGGAGGGTTGAGAGGGAGGAGAAGGATGAAAGGTCTATTGCTAGGAAATATAAGAGCGAGGAGCGGGAACGGGAGAAGGAGGCTGCTATTTGTAGAGAGGAGGGTGTTAGGGCTATGAGGGAGATAAGAGAAAGGAAGAGGGTTAGATTGGATTGATGGGCGTTGGACATTGGATTGGGATTGGTTGGACTGGTCATGAATATTTTTGTGTTGGTTTTTGGATGTGGCAAGGGACATAAGCATGTTCATTAGAGTTCTATCGCTATTTTCAAGCGCAATACCAAAAAACAATGTTGAACATGGTCGTCAATCGTCATAAACCGAGAGGTATCTTCATGCATACGAGACGCCAACCGGAAGAAAGAAGGCAAGAATCGAAAGTAGACTCAAACAAGAACGAAACGGAACGAAAGTAAAACAAATTTCAACGAGATAAAACTGCCCGAGTTCATCCAAAACAAAACATCCTGCACAGTAGGCGCGTAAGAAAATGCAGGTCCTGATTTGACAAGCTTGTCAAATCAGTAATACTTGGGAGCACCGCCCTGTCCACCAAGCAAACCACGGTAGTAATCCTCATCCGTGCGACTATTGCGGTGCGATCCATGATAACGACCATCATCTGCATCAGGTGACATGGCGGTCGGCTCCATGTATATATCATTGGTAGACACGTTACCGTATCGCGGAGTATGATCGCGACCTAGCAGGTCACTTTCAGAGTGTCTGTATCCATCCATGCTGCGTGACGAACTGCGCGACGTGCGCGAGTGCCTTTTCGAGTGACGGGGGTAGGGAGCTGGACCGGAACCGGAGCGCTGAGCATATAATGAGTCCCGGGTTGGGGAGCGCGGTTTCGTGGATACTGAGACACGGTGGCTGGAGGATGCAGGTGGAATATCAGATGGTCGCGTGGTCAAAGAGTCTCTGTGGCTGCGAGTATTGCCGAGTTCATTGTAGACCTTTCCACCTCCCGGATTGGCGGAGTAAGGCTTTCGCTCACGTTCGATAGGCGCTGGGGGAATAGTTTCATCCTCATCGTCAAGGATGGCGGTGGACGATGAAGCAGAGGGTGGAGGCCGTCCCCGCTCGTAGGATCGGCTTCGTTCACTTGAAGCGTTTCTCGGGCTGCTAACACCACTGCTGCGACCGCTACCGACAGGAGGAGAGACCTTTGGGCGGTTTGCTTTGGATCGTTCTTCATCGGTGATGCGAGGGAGATCGACGCCGCAGTGTTTCATGATGTGCAGCTCGGTAGCTTCCCGTAGCTTCAAATCAGCGACCTCAGGGAACAGGCGCCGAGGAATTTCTTTGGGAAATCGTTCCTTCTTGTCGTCTGGGTTGCTGATTGGCATGTTAAGCACAGCCTTCTGCAAGCGTTCATACTCGCGGTCTGGATGGGCTAGAATCATGAGTGTCGCCCACTTCTCGAAGCCCTTCGGCGTCAATCCGGGAATATCGGGTCGCTCTGTGAGATCATCCGTCTGAACAAGGTGATGCTCGGCCTTCACTTCTCGGAACAGCCTGGAGATTGAAGAAGTGTGGTCATCAAAGATATCTGCCGGTTGCAATTAGTATAGTGTATTGGCAAGGAGTACCATCATGACCCACCATGCCATGGATAAGCATCAGGCGACACATCGGTGTCTTTGTAGAACTTCTGCAGCTTCTGCGGAACAATAACAAGAGTGTTGCCGGGCGGGTAATCTTCAATCTGCATATAATCAGCGATGCACTCTCGCGCCACAAATGAGAGTAATAATGTACCAAATGCATAGCAATTCCGCGCAAGAATTGTCCGAGTCTCGCTGTCGGCTTATCGTCCTCAAACAACTTGCCCCAAATCTTTTCCAGTGTGGTCATCTCCATGACCGTCGCATCCCGATCAGGTGGTTTTGGCCGTGCGTCGGTTCTCACGCTCCCCTGACTCGACATCGAAGTTCTACGCGGCATTGGATCCGGCGATGTTTTTGGATTGGATCGTGTATCGCTCGAGTAACCAGAATATGGCTGTGGCTGCGGCTGTGGCTGCGGAGTCTCAAAGCTACTCGACATTGCGCTTGGGGGCGGAATGGATCCACTTCGTTGATGAAGTGGAGCTGACGGGGACTCGGACTGAGGGCGAAGTGGGAGATCAGTTGGCGGCGCCATCCAGGGCTGCTGTGCCTGTGACTGCGACTGTGGTCGAGGTGGGGGTTGAGGTGGGTACTGGGTTGGAGTGGTTTGAGAGGAGCCTTGGAGGTCGCTCATGCCAGACGCCTTAAGCTGCTGAATGACGGTCGAGGTGATCTGCGACAGGACTTCCGGTGAGAGGTAGGAGTTGGAGTTTGCGTTATTATACACAGCTGAGCTGACAGCGTCGTTGATATGGCCGTTTGTGTTGCCTGGTCGGGATGGTTCAGGGTATTCGTAGTTTTGTGGGGGAGGGGCCGACGATGCGGGAGGCATCTGAGGTTGAGGCATCGTGATATGATCAGATTCATGGTACGAGGGGTAGGGAGGGGTTGGCGTGTAGCCATGGACATCATTCGGATCCGTGTTCATGTTTCCCATTCCCTGAAAGCCCGAGTTGGGAGGTGGCTGATACCCATCGTAGGCCATGTCAAGGGAAATCAGTCAAACAGGACAGTATTTTCCTCTCTGCTGACGCCAAGGAGACCAGGGCACAAGCAGAGTAGAAGGTAAGAAAACGTTGAAGGCAGAGAAATTCCGTTGGCGGGGCACCTGGCAGTGGGGAAAAGGAGAAAGTGGCGATCTGAAACGTCACCGGGCTTCCTCAGGTGCGTCGCACTCAAGCCCTGGAGCTTCCAAAGAAGAGTCCAGGTCACGTTGATGTGGCGCTTTTTTAATCTATTCAAGTGCCACAGAACATGCACAATTCTCCGTCATAGTTGTCATATTAAATTGTTTGGCCGGGGAGCGTCATGGATCGGCAATCTAATTAACTCCATCTTTCCATGCATAGATTGCGATGTCCTACCAACCTATCAAGATAAGCCAACGCCCCGTTTCATGTCTGGAGCCATGCATAATGTCTGCAAGTCGGTTGATCCGACAGTTGGCATCGGTCTCGAGTCCAATCAACGTCGAGGCCGCACGGAGTTACTACAGTAAGGTGCGCTTCGACAATCATGGTGCATGCTAGTAGACTTGCAGACTATAACATCATCTAGCGCTTACAAAAAGGCAAAATAAATTAAGAACAAACTGGCTTCTACGTATGTGTATAGGAACTTCTAGGGCTCGAGGGTTATTATGAGACAAAGTAGAAATGTGCCCATGTTAACTTTCTGGTGCCCAAGGGTGGAGCTCGGGGCACAGATATATTTTAGGCGATCTCTAAGACAAGCCCACTCTGTACCTTAGCAAACCTTGGAAACGAGAATAAAATCAAGTTCATTGTTTCCCTAGAAACTGTGGAGAACGGAAACATTGAAATGGAACCATGGATGTTGGTGCTCCGACCCTTGGAACCTGAGAACACCTTCAATACCCGTTCGGGAACAGACGAAAACAAAGCAAATCAAAGCAAATCAATGAACTCACGAACTCACGAATTTCTATTTCCCCTAAACCATAAAGACCACCAAGAGCAGATCGCAGAGCAAGCCGAAAAGAATACGAAACATCGAGTAAAACAAACTCTGCAGATAGAAATCGCATCACAGCCACTGTTCAGTTTCCCGAGATAACCTGAGAGCTACCTCAACCTCTTCTCTAGAAAGAGGCTTCTCCTTGAGAACAAGCTCTTTCCCTTCCGCGGAGCCACCTTCACTCTCATCCAAGTCCAGAAGCAACCTAGGCGACTTCCTCTTCGAAAGGCGTCCCTCATTCTCATCCCAGTCGAGAATCAAATTCGGCGGCGACTCCCCACCACTAGCAAGGCCTTCATTCTCATCCCAATCCAGGATCAAATTGGGTGACTTGGGGATAATCGTGCGAGATGACAACCCCATCCCCGGCACCTCCTCGGGCTCCTCAGGCGGTGCAGGCAAGCTGAGCACCACCGCCCGGCTAGGGTCGACGTTGCCGAAATTTTTGTCCTGGCAAGCCATGCAGACCTGGACATCCAATATTAGCTCCAATCAACCGTGAATTGAGACAGATGGTCTGCTCACCTGTAGCGAGTGAGACTGCTGAAATGCATGGGTATGTTGGCTACGAGCAAAGTGCCACCCGGGTAGCCACTCATTACAAAACCGGCATTTGAACTCGACTTTCTTCCCGGCTTCAACACACTTGAGACACTTGACGGAGAAACCACCTTTGCTATCTAGTGCCTTAATACCCTGGGTATCGAGCGCATCGTTCAAGTGCGCCAACTGGGTCGCGGAAAAAAGATGCTGCGGGAGCTCATACTCGCATTGGGAGCATATGATTCTATGAAGCTTATCAGTGTTCATGCTCATGCATGCCTATTTCCTACCGGCAATAACCTCTCAGGAAGATTTGGGTCCAGGTCCCTGTGGGTTGTCTGTTAGAATGACCGGTCAACAATGGCGATATCAGATGGACTACTCACTGGCGATTTGGGCGCAGTTCATATCCTGCGTAGTCCCAAGCACCTCTCTTGCCCCACTGGTGGCCACTCATGACTTGGACGGGATTTTGGTGATTCAGTTAAAGAAAGCTGGTGAAAAAGGACGTATTTTGGGTGAAGTCTGATGAGAACCATTCACGACAAGGGAAAGAGATGAGAAGTCCAGGGTCTGAGTTCAAAGAGAATTGAGCTCATAACGCATGGCTATGGTAAAGGATGATACTATTCACGATTGGCAAAGCTCGCTGGTGCCGTTTCGCGGGTCATCATGACGATGTAAAATGGCATATCCGCGGACATGATTGTTACTATTCGAGTGGTGATGTACACAATCCGCGCCAGTGAGCTTTGTGTGATTGCCTTGGCAATCATGGTACTATATGGTCATCAAGAAGCAGAGCAGCGGATAACAAGCTTGGCAATGCCTCACTCCAGAGCAATCCGGCAATGTTCCGCAGATACTTGATACGTAAGAACAAGAAACCGGTGAAACTAATCTCTGGAAGCCAGAAGTCAGGAATGATATCAAGAAGTCTGCAATTTCTTGCTAACCTAGATACCTTGGAGATTAATCGCTGAAAGAACTGAAATTAGATGCATTGAAAGACTGGACAAGGCTGTCGTCTATGCTGATGCCGAGAGAAAACTTGGAACTTACGAAGGCGGGTGTTGCCTCGGTATGTTGATATTGAAAGTCCATGTTTTGTTTTGCATCTAGCCAAGGTAGGCACCAGGCGGGATAGATTGTGAATCAGGAAGCAAGCGCCGTGTAGCTCGGAGAGATATATTCAGAACTAATTAATCTTGGAAGCCTGGGCATTCCAAGGGGCTGCACGAACAAAGTTTGGGTCCAATGCCCATATTCCGACGGAAATAGACATGCAGTATTAAGCCAGATAGAAACCAAAGCAACCTACCTAGGTACATACATAACAGGGGCGAAAGTAAACCCTACAGCCCACAGAACAATTTGGAATTCAAAATCAAAGCCTTCCATCTTCATGATCCCATGCCATGGTGAAAGTGGAGCCAAGCACTTATACAAAGTGGGCAATCCTCCGTATTCCATCCTCCTTTTTAAACGTACAGCCACATCTAAAAAAAGACTCTCCATGATCCACGAACATCATGAATAGGAGAGAGAGCCACAGGCTACCAAACTCCAACAAACATCAACATCCCCTTTGTGTACGCATATATTTAAGCACGTTACATCAATCTCCGGCCAACCGCTTGAGAAATCTGATTGGCCTCCACAGACCCGGGACGGGAAGGAGAGTTTCCAGAAATTCTTTCAAAGGGGCAATCCTTATTCCAGATTAATTAACCTTACAGTAGAATCTTCTGTCAGAAATAAACTAGGCCAAGAAACACAGCCAGCATGGGATTCCCCCACTTGACCATGTCCAATTCGGCATGACATACAAGGTAGTACCCGTAGATGGTTAGAGCTCTTTTAGCATGTAGGACTAGGGCCGCGCGGGCTGTTAACTGCCCGTCCCCATAGAAGCATGGTAATGACCTTCCAGAAACGAGTAGTGTACAGTAGGGAGCGTGCGTTACTTCGGTGATGGTGGAGTCGGGATTTACATTAGGGTGTGTACCTGCGTGCGATGTAGAGTGGTTAGAGGTCCCCTCGTGCTGTTATTGTGGATACTTGTTGAGATAGCATCGTCATCCCTTTTCCGGATCGGTGATGAGCATCGGTAGTAGGGGCAATGAGAACGTGCTTTGGATCTTTCTGGCTTCTGATACGCTCGCGGGTTGCTATGAGGTTCCCGGCGACCAAGTAAAGGGGTGCACTAATGTAGGGATTTATGGTCGGCGTCTCTTGTGGGTCGAACTTTCTTGGGACTTGGTTAAGTTGGTTTAGCTTACGGATACAGTGTGCTTTTGCCAGTCTCCGATCCTGGTAGCGGGAGTTTCGCTTCGGAGAATTTTGTGTGGGTAAGGGGCAGGGCACGGTGGGACGAGCCCCTGGGGAAATGAAAAGCAGTGCAGGGTAGTTGCTGTGGCCGCCATCCACTTGGTAAAGGGGGAAGCCAATTTGCGAGGTCTCGCAATATAGCAAATGTGAGGTTATTGATCCCGGTGAGGCCATGGCGATATTAGGATGACCTTCTCGAAGGTCCAGAGAAGGCGATAACGGAACCCGGCGGTTTGGCGCTCCAAATAGTTCCATTCCAGGTTCTTGGCCCGGTGGCGAGGGCAAGGCGATCCCCCTCTACGCAGCGCTGCACTCGGGTACGAGGGACGGGCCTGGACGAGGTCCACGCGGTGGAGAATCCGTCGTCCCCCGAGTCGACGGTGTAGCGCTAGATCCACCGCCAGAGCGCATTGAGCAATGAACACGCGTGATGAGCACCGCTTTTTGAAGGAGCAAGACTGTAAACCCACTTGGCGCTTTGTTATGTTTTCCACCATGGAAACACCACATTTTGCTGCTTGCCTCCACCAATGGCATTGTTGGCGCGTGCAGACCGACTCGCAGGATCTCCAGAGTGTACAGTACCTGGTACGCGCGGAGTACCGGCTCCACCGGAAGAACGTGTGGCTGGGCCTTCGTACTCCATGGTATTTGGTACACGATACGCGTTGTTTTGTAATTATTCGCCAACGCCCAGTTCGTCTGTGATGGTGCCCAAGCTTCTCCCACTTAGAGAGTAGTGCACACCATCATAGTGGGGAGTCTTACGACTGGGTCTGGCTTTGTTTTGTCATTCTGAGGCCCACTGCTGTAATTTGGATCTGGGACTCACTCCGTACCCCGTCGGTACGGCCCTTAGCCCACATCCTTGGAACAACCGGGGGAAAGGAAAGGGGGCTTGGAGTACCATCGCTTTTTCACGCGATTGATAGAGGCAAAAAGGAATGCGGACAGCCACACCGAAGGTAATATTTAAAAATAAAAAAAGGGCAACCAAATGGGGGCGACGTAATCCTGGATCCTTGCGGGCCAAACGGTCGCCCCAGGGTTCGTCGTAGTCTGACAGGTGCGATTCCTGCAGGTAATCATGATAATCCCTATCCCCCATGAAACATGACCCGTATTTTTGGAATCTCTCACTAGCCTATCATAATTGGTTTCGGGTTGGAGGAATAGAAAAAAAAAAAAAAACGAGGCGATGGACAGATCGTCTTCCCATGGCTCTGGCTCGGGTTCCTGGAGCTTCTCAAGTGGATCATGGTCCCCTGTACATGGTAAAGCTTTGATATGATTCTCTTTGTCCGGATGACCTCCCCGGGGACAGGGATGTCGATCGACCGCTGTCATTAATTTCCCACACGGGATGTATTCTTGCGAAGTGCGAAACAAAACAAACAAAGAAACACTGGACTCCCTTGAGTTGCGCGTTGAAACTGAATCACGGGGTGCCATCTGTTCCCAATCGGCGATACTTCCGGGTGTGACTGGAATGTCCTGTGTGCCTGGGGTAGAGGCAAGGCGTCCCCTGAGACGGGACCACGTACGGATCATATGCGTGATCATGATCCCCATGCATCAAAAGCCAAGTCCCTGCTTAAGTTTACCGGAGACATTTAGTGTACCGCGTACCTAGGAGACTCATACAGTAGCCCGCGATGCGAACGCCTCCGTCCAGCCGAACCTAAATTGCGTTCAATATGGCGAATAAGGATGGAGAAACGATAGTCGGACCAGTCGGAGATCATCACTGAAAAAAGAGTGTGCCCCTCCAGGAAAGCTCGGATACAGAATCAGGTGGCGAGACAAGGTGCCGGGACAACGACAGAGATCAATTTAATAGCTCCTCCAATGGCGAGTGAAACAGGAGAATGGCCGTAGCCTAGCCATGCGACGAGTCCGACGTGGGACATGACATAGCAGACATCAACTGGTCTCCCTTGCCTTTTGGCATATCATCGAGTTGATACCGAGGATGCGTTATATAGAGGTGACCTGTTCTATGGTAAGATCTGATAGATTGGTCCAGGCTGTTCAGGATCACTTGAGCACAACGTCATGCGGACGCGGTAGATGCGCGCGGAGATCCTTAGGAACAGCGAATAAATTACGGGGCGCGGCCCAACCCCTCTTAACTGTTTGGTTCGTTTGAACGGGAGTGACCGCCCCTAGATGTACAACGCAGTCTTTATGCCCAACCTCTTTCTCGAGTCTACCTATAGGTGATTAACACAAATAACTTGATCATCATGATCAACTGATGGGCCCGTGGACCTTTGCTCTAATCTCGTAATCTATTGCTTTTGCCTAGTGCCAGTATTTGTTTTTTTTTTTTTCCCTCTAATAAAGCAACTAGTTCCATTTCATGCCCCAAAATCAAACCAGAAACGAGAAAGAAAAAAAAAAGAAAAAAGAAAAAAGAAAAAACAAACTAAAATTAAAATAAAATCAAAACCAAATCGAATCCAATCACAAGTCGGTTATGACAATACGTTAATTAATACCACAAGAGGAAATCAGGAACGGGGCTCTGGATCCACATTCATCCACTTTATCTCCTACCGTTGATCCTATTGGTCAAATACGGTATTTCCCCGTTGTGTGGACTTTAGACCCCAACTAGTAACTTATTCGATTCTTCATACCAATACACACTCATTACTCGCGATTATTACTCTCTATTCCTTCTCCATCCCAATAGTTCAGTGGCCCCTCTCTTGTGCGTTCTTTTTCATATTCGGGGGCTGCTGCTCTTTGGATCTCTAGATTCATTTTCCTTTGATCCTCTCTATACCATTCTACCATTCAACCCATTATACATCCCACCAGTTCAATATACAGAACTGCAGACCCCCGGTGGACTGATCTGCACTATTGGTCCTAACGTGGTTTAATTTACCGTCTCCACGGCCCCGTCCTTAGAGCTTCGAGCTGTCAGCGCGTCAGGGGCTTCGTTCGGCCTCCGATCGACTAAGGTGCCCACAACGGGTTCTCTCCTATTCTGGCGGGATTTCCTTTTTATTACATCGCGCCCGTTCTTGTGTTCTTCCAGATCGTTTCCCCCCCCCCTCCTATTCCTACAAACTCCCTTTCCAACTACTCCGTCACTCCTTACTTTGCATCAAGCAAACCAGCATCCAACGTCATTAAATGGGAGAAATCTCCTTGCTCAACACAATCGACCTACATATTCAGATGATGAGCATTGACACCAATTGATTTTCTTCCCCTCTCTCTCTGAAATACCGTGGGAATTTCAATCTGAACCCCTCTTGACTAATAGTGAGTGAAGGCCTGATGTCACATTCCAAGAATCTTCCAGGCTGGATGCTAACTTCATATCAGTATACCTCTTTATCTGCGGGCAGATCTAAGAGACAATCACAACCATGACAGTCACATATGATTCTCCTTCCCGGGGAACAACCAACACATCAATGGCCAGCCTCGAAGATCGTTTCCAAGTGATGAAAGAGGTGGGCGATGGTAGTTTCGGTAGCGTGGCACTTGCGCGCGTACGGACTGCTGGGTCCCATATTGCGCGTCGAGGAACTATGGTATGGATCAGATGACGTAGCGACGGTTGATCTACAATGCCCCCCAAATATACTGACCAGATTCACAGGTCGCTATTAAAACAATGAAGAAGACCTTCGACTCATTAGGTCCATGTCTAGAGTTGCGTGAGGTCATCTTCTTGCGTACCCTGCCGGTGCACCCACATTTGGTTCCGGCCCTCGATATCTTCCTCGATCCTCTTTCCCACAAATTGCACATCTGCATGGAGTACATGGATGGTAACCTGTACCAATTGATGAAGGCCCGTGATCACAAGTACTTCGAAGGAAAGCACGTCAAGGGTATCTTATACCAGATCCTATCTGGACTGGACCACATCCACGCCCACCACTTCTTCCACCGCGATATCAAACCCGAGAACATCCTTGTGTCGACCTCTGCCCCGAATGACTCAACTTTCAGCCGCTACTCCAACCTTGTTACCCCTCCATCTACCCCTCCAACATACACTGTTAAGATTGCCGACTTTGGTCTCGCCCGTGAGACCCACTCGAAGCAGCCTTACACCACCTACGTTTCAACTCGCTGGTACCGCGCACCAGAAGTGCTCCTGCGCGCTGGAGAGTACTCCGCCCCGGTCGATATGTGGGCTGTGGGTGCTATGGCTGTCGAGATCGCGACCCTGAAGCCCTTGTTCCCTGGAGGCAACGAGGTGGACCAGGTTTGGCGTGTGTGTGAAATTATGGGTAGCCCTGGCAACTGGTACAGCAAGTCTGGTGCCAAGATTGGCGGTGGTGAATGGCGTGAAGGATCGCGGTTGGCGCACAAGCTGGGCTTCACGTTCCCTAAGATGGCACCACACGCAATGGATACCGTCCTCCAGCAGCCCCAGTGGCCCGCTGCTCTCGCCGAGTTTGTCACTTGGTGTTTGATGTGGGATCCCAAGAACCGACCGACATCAACCCAAGCTTTGAACCACGAGTACTTCGCCGATGCTGTGGATCCTCTGCGTCCCAAGTCCTCTACCTCATCAAGATTGCTCGGCCGCAAGCCATCCGACCGAAGCTTCAAATCTCCGACCCTTACTCCCCACGATTCTCCCACTCTCTCTACCAAGCCCTCGTGGTTCCGCAGATCCTTGATTGGACGCTCTGAAAGTCCTGTTCCCTCCGAAAATGATAGCCCCGTCCGACCTCCAGTTGTCACTCACAACACCGTTCCGGAAATCCAGCCAGCAAAGGCTCGTCCCTCCAACACCAAGCGGGCCACATGGGCCAACGGTGCTCCGATGCCCATTCTTCCTTCTATTCGCCCTGTTTCTCCTCTCTCCGCCTCTGTCACCGCGCAAGCTAACGCGACCGTGGCGCACAGCGAGGCTCAACAGGCCGCTGAATCCGAAGCCATCAAGGCTAGCAAGAAGATCGGTCGCCAACTGTCGGTCAACTCCAACGGCAATCACTACTCTGACGCACACCGGCTGGAGGCCGAGAGGATGCTGAATGGTTCCGGCAGCACCACACCGACTACCAAGGAGAGCTTCTTTTCGCACCTGCGCAAGCGGGCTCGCAGACTCTCCGGTCGTAACCAGGCCGCAGTGGCCGCTGATGATGTCGAAGCCAATGCCGGGTGCATTCCGTGGTCTAACCGCTCTTCCATGGCCATCGATGGTGCCAATGTTTCTGACTCCAAGCAGCACTCTGACCTGAGCGAGCTTGACAAGGCGCTCCAGAGTGTGAAGTACTCGTTAGACTCGTCTACCCTCAGCAACGTGCCTGTGCACTTGAACTCTGATAGTAGCATCACAAAGCGCCAGTCTATGCCCCAGACTACTGGCGCCAACCCTGGGCCCATCTCTAGCCGGACTAGGCGGGCATTGCAAATGACCAGCCACCCCGTTCACCGCTACGAGACACCCGAGGAGGAGGATGAACTTTTGGACGAGGTCTTACACTCGGCCAGCAAGGCTGCCCGGCGCTTGGCTCTGACTCAGTCAATAACTTCTCATGCCCGCGCTTTGCCAAGCCCATATCCTACTCCATCACCTACAGCAGCTCACCGTGAAAGCTACTTCGACACACCTGACAAGCACATTGCCAAGCCTGATGTGACCTCAAACCGTCAATGGCCAACTCCCCCTTACGAGGAGTCCGAGTGGAACAACAAGGCATCCTCTCATTACATTCCATCTGGATCCAACTACATCTAAACGAGTGCGATTTACTCCAACGACCATCTTGAAAGGCCTTTTTTTCAAGACACTCTCCGTTCCAACACAAACGAATAAAGGAACAAAAAAATCTGGCGAAATGCGCACAAAAACGGATACACACCAAGTTCGGCGTATGGGTTTCGGTCTGTTTATTTTTCTGGTGTGGCTTCTGGGTTTGATTTCCACGCATGAGCATCGTTTTTTTTTCTGCTTTGCCACGGCTTCCCTTCTTTTACATCTTTTTACATCTTCATACCCCTATAGGCCTTTTTTATAGATGGATCCGGCCTCGCATCCTGTTTTCACTAGGATTTCCCTGGAGCCCTTATCAGTTCTGTTCTGTTTTGAATATTGTTGCAGAGGGTGTTTGCACAGATTTCCCCCATTTTACCCTTCATTGATACCAGCGCAAGTCGCATTATATACCACTCCCTATTTTTGCTCATCATCATCTTGCATTACTTGACCATTTTCGACGAACATGGCGTCTCATTTTCTTTTGTCCATATATTTTTGTCTCTTGTACATTTTCTGGCTACTGCCATCCTACCCACCCTGTCTATCATTTCCCCCTTTTCCTTGACTCACTCATTCATACCTCTCGCTCTCCCCGGTCTTGCTGATCGGTCCTCCCTGGATTTCATGCCAGCCACTTGTTCACTCTTTCATGTACTACTTACTTACCTCCTGATTTGACTGGCTGGCTTCCAGTTATCTATCCTATTGTAATATAGAATCACATGGCTTATTGCCCATACATATACTTGACATGCATACATAATATTGATCTCTTCCACCATCTTTCCCTTTAAAGTTGTACATTCTATCAAAAGTACAACATCCATAATATCTTTTAGGTTGTCAATAGGCTGAAGTTTCTATTGACTGGACCCATGGATGCAATGTATAAATGTACTTGGGAAAATAAACACAGTACTATTTTCGGATCCAAGGATATCCTTTCGTTGGTTGAGTTACAGTCATGACGAAAGCCTCCGGCCTCCGGATCAACGATGATCCGAGGCCCATCAGAATTTCCCGATTAAGCATGCTCTACCTTGACTTTTTTCAACCTCGTGCAATTGATATCCAAACAACCTCAAATTTCGAGGTCAGGATTGCGATTTGCCTACTCACAAGCGCAAACCAGCATTCCGGATGACAAAGTTCTCTATCGCACCCTAAACAGGTGAATTACACCACAGAACCCATCTCCATCAACCTGATCTAAAAGATAAAAGATCTCCGGGGCCCAACCACAAAACCAAATACGTCTGGACCTCATTCACCGGTCGACAGGGCTACAAAATACCGGAATAGAGTCACAAATAATCCAAAATGACAGCCCAGCGCCAGGCTTCATCAGCCGCCCAAACCCCCCACCTCTCCGCCGCCGAGCTTTCCTATCTCTACACCTCTCTCTCCCTCCCCAAGAACCCCATTCGCCCTGACGGCCGCTCACCAACACAATTCCGTCCTCTAACCGCTGAATGTGATATCCTGCCCGGCACAAACGGCAGTGCGCGCATCGGTTTCGCGGACGGAACACAGGCTATTGTCGGTGTGAAAGCTGAGGTTGAGAAGACAACTTTGACAGCCGATACCCTTGACGCACGGTCTCTATCGCTGCAGAGTGATCTCGGACCAAGCGGGGATGGGCGCGAGGGGACGGAGGGATCTTCGGCTGCGACTGGTGGACACGGATCATGGGTGCAGATGAGCATTGAGATCCCGGGTTTTAGGGACGATGATGCGTTGCCTGTTTTCCTTGCTGAGATGATGCGGGAGAGTCTTGTCGGTTCTGTCGGTGGGAAAGATGGAGATGGTATTGAGAGGGGAATGGCGGGTGGTTTGAAGGGGAGATTGGTTATTAATAAACGGTGGCATTGGAGGTTGTATATCGATGTGAGTTTCCATTCTTATCGGGATTATGGAACGAATCCAATACTAACATTTGCTATAGGTCCTTCTCCTTTCGCAGCCATTGTCATACCCACTTCCTCTCCTCTCTCTCACGACCCACCTTGCACTCTTATCTACCAAGCTTCCGAAACTCAAGTCCCAGGGTGAAGAGGATCCTTTCTTCGACGATGACTGGGCTGTTGCAGAGTATCTGTACCCGCGTGCGTCAGCGGGTCTGAAATTCAACCCATCACAACAAGTTCGTCCTCCGGTCACATTGCTTGTGATCTCAGTAGGCGAGAACGTTATCTTCGACCCCAACCGCGAAGAAATTGCCGTCGCAGATGCTGTACTGGCTATTTCTGTCACACGCGATACTGAGAGTCAGGGCTTGAAACTGCTTACCATTCGGACGATTGATCCTCCGTCTAGACTTACTCAGCCCGGTGTTCCTAATTCCGAGAATGTGAATATGCTTGGTGCTACCGCTCCGGGCGAGAGTGCGGCCGTTTTGAACCCCGCAACTGGGGAAGAGGAGATCCCTGGTGTTTGGCGCCCGAGAAGAGGCGGTGTCAAGCGCAGTGTGATTGCTGGTATGGTCAAGACTGTGTTGAAGAAGGGTGGCGTGGGCGAGGAAGTTCTTGCGGGATTGGAGGGTGTTCAGGTTGGTTGAGTTTATGATCTTGATTGTATCTAGAGTTAAATTGATACCACTTCAAAATAATGAGAGGCGATTCATGATTCATGATCTGGAGTTTACTCCGCATTCTATGCAAAAGAGAACACTACCTAGTATACAATTTATATGCGTACATTTGTGCCACCGACCACCCACTAGGCACAGGCACTAGGCCATTCAACAAGTTATACTACTAACATACTCAATCCCCTGCCCTAAAAGGCCTACCAAATTCCAAGCCACTTCTTAATAGGCTTCCTCTTCCCTTCAAAATCAACATACTCCGCACCCTGCTTGGGAGCACCCTCAATCGCAACATCAGCAGCAATAGGGCTCTGATCATCAACAGCAACAACCTCCTTCTCCTCCTCAGCTGGCTCCTCAAGCCCATGCGCAATCCGATACTGTCTCCGCTTCTCAGCATCCTCAATCCGGGTATGACGCTTCTCGCGCACGCGCATAGACTCATGCTGCACATGCATCCGGTAGACGCTCAGAGCCTGAGAAATAGTCTCGAAAGGGCTGGTCAGGAGGCCTGACCATGGGGGAAGGAGGTGTGCAAAGGGGGAGGTTGCTTTGAAGTTTGTAGTGAAGGTGAATGTTGCGAGGGTTGTTAGAATGCTCTGGAACAAATGTTAGCACTGATATCTTATCTTGGAGAATCGGGAAGCTAGCTAGCTAGCTGACTGGAGAAGGCAAGGAAAGAAAGCCATCCACTCACCATCGCAATCCAAACATGGATCCACCGACTAGTCAAAAATTTAAACATAACAGTTCCCTCCGGCGGGAACATACTAGGATACTGCTTCTTATCCTGCTCCTCGCGCTCCTTGGCAGTAAGACGCGGTCCATAGTTAACCGGTTGTCCGGATGGCGTGCGGGCGGCCGGGCTAACAATGCGCTGCGGGTGGGATGGAGGCCGGAACTTGTCTGGCTTTTCGAGGATACGGTTCTTCCTTGTCTCAGGCTTGGCCTTGTTCATACGGTAAACCGCGCTGGTTGTGGAGAAGTTGGAGTTCAGGCCGCGGTGTTGGAGGGTGCGGAGGGTCCGGGCTGTTGGAAGGCCTCGAGGGAGGAGGAAATGGGGGATTGGAGTTGGCATTTTGGGCCCAGACACTTGGTACTTTCAAGTGCTGTAGGGTGTACCTGGGTATAAAGGTGGTGGTGGTTGCTGTATAGCTTAGCTACCCTTGAATTGTGAATTGGCGTGTGTTTTTTCCCGAACGGGAGATTTTCATATCACGTGACTATACGATATTTTTTAGGGTTTTTGGGAATATCATGCGTTGAACTGCACTCGGGATGGACCTGCAGCTCGGTCACATTCTGCCGGAAAGGAAATACTGTAGCTTTTGATCTACATAGTTGAATTCTTGGTTTCATGTGTTTTTTGTCTCAGCCTCGGTATGGAAGTCTTGTAAGCATGTTTAGCCGGGCTTCTATAGCGCTTACTAGATCGTACGATATATGGGCATGTCTCTCCACATTGCTACGCTGTGGCCAACGTGTGTATACGGTCCACCAAATCCTGTTGTGCCGGGCGACTGAATTGCCTAGCCGAATACAAACCCACTGTACCCACGTCTGCGCTTGCCTCAGGATCCACACTTATCGGGCCAAGTTCGGTGCCGTGGAGCATGGACGAATAATAGCGGATGCATTTGGCAGCCTCAGTGGGCCGGGAGAAAGGCCATCCCCCAGTTTTTCAAGGGGTGAAAAGGAGCAACCGCTCGGCGGCGGGATGCGTTGGATCTGGAAAGTAAATGAACAGAATCTATGGAGCAGAGGATCGTGGAATATATATTCATTTTCGTGATAAGAGCCGCAATAAGGTAAATAACGGTCGGCGTTGGGGCGGATGATGAGCGATGAGATCATGGGATAGAAGGTGGCGGCTGGTCTTCTAGCCACCGTGAAAACCTTTGCTCTGGGGAGATTACTACTCTGTAGAATAAAGAGTATGACATATTGAACCAGATCCGATCTTTAATTTTGCCATTGACCCGGTGAATAGAGCATGGAGAGTATGATGGGGGACAATGAGCTCACCGAAACATGAATAGCAATCCCGGTTGCGCCCGTCGCGCTGAATTAGCTCAACGCTGATTGGTGGATGTACGGATCACGGGAGCCGACGGGCTCCAGGTACAAAATCGCAAGAAAATCTTGCTTTTGCTTCTCCCGATTTCTTACAATTCTGCTTTGTACAGCTATACCCTCTCTTCAAACCCCCTTTTAATTCCAATAAAATCTTTCACAATGGGCAAGGACGCTTCTTTCGCTCCCGGTAAGCCATTATCCTGACACCCCCCTGCCAGCGCTGGAATCGATTTCATGGGGAAGGGAGAAAAAGTTATACGCGCGAGAGCAAAGGGAGAGAGGATGAGAGTGAACCAACAATGGCTCGCGATTGCCAATTCCACCACGCGCCGACTGTCCCTTCTGAGCGCATGTCGGTTTTCGCGTCATTGCCAATTGCGAGACCCCGTACGCAGCTCTCACCTCTCACCATGATCCTTTCGCTCTACGTCAACACAACTTCCCTGTTTGCATAGCAACAACTGCGACTGCACCGCAGCATCTCCCACAATCGATTCCAGACGCTCTGTGTGTCTGATCTTGCCATGTCGACCTCTGACGTGCAGAGCACGTCAACGATCATGTACATGCGTGAGATTAGACTCACAGAGCTCGCTCCCCGGAACGACGAAGACGCCAATCTCAAGACCCAGGCTAATGACATCCCTGCAGGTGACGCCGCCAAGGGTGCCAAGCTTTTCCAGACTCGCTGCGCTCAGTGCCACACCGTTGATGCCGCTGGTGGCAACAAGGTCGGCCCCAAGCTCCACGGTCTGATGGGCCGCCAGTCCGGTCAGGTCGATGGTTACTCCTACACCGATGCCAACAAGGAAGCTGGTGTCCACTGGAACGAGGACACTCTCGTAAGTTTGAACTGACAATGAATCACTGCCATTCCCTTTTACTCACCACCATCGCGCTACAGTTCAAGTACCTCGAGAACCCCAAGAAGTTCCTCCCCGGTACCAAGATGGCCTTCGGTGGTCTCAAGAAGGCTAAGGAGCGCAACGACCTCATCACGTACGTCTTCCCGATTTCCTGCATCTTTAGCGACATGGACTAACAAGCGTGTTACAGTTACCTCAAGGAGGCCACCCAATAAATGATTTGACGTGTTTTCATATTATTCTTCACGGCCATTTCATTTTCTCGACACCCCGTCTCTGGGAGATCATAGACGTCTAGGATTGGTTTTGGCGCCGTGGGCTGATTTCCGGGCATCCGAGGGACTGGGCTTGTAATTTTATCTGAGTTTACCATGGTTGACCCGCAATAGATTTGGATTTAACTCTCTTCTCATTGATACCTCTTCGTAGTGTACTGCAGGTACGATCTGGCATAACCCGGGACTCCGGGTTAAAGGGGGTGGCCAATTCGAGGAATGGACGCATCCAGAGATGTGATACATCCCTACCAGGTACAATACGGTATTGGTGGAGTGTTTCAGAGTTCTGAAGGGAAAATCGATTGGGCGGCAATGGGCGGTCAGGCACGAGTTCAAGTACCTATGAGGTTGTTTTTGCCTGCACGTCACCGCCAACTGGTACTTATGCAGTACTTGACAAGACATCATGATACCAATGATCGACCTTGTGGCCTTCACCTGACTCGGATTGGTCCAGCCTCCCCCTGCAAAGGTGAGGAGTTAACTCCCGCATTGCTGCTCGAGGCGCAGTTCTTCTTCCATGAACTACTCTTATCTCATGGTGTTTCCCATATGATCCTGTCTCATATCTTAACTCAAATCAACTGCATCTCTCCGCAGCTACAATACATTCCGTTTCCAAAACCTAACCGCATCGCACTCTGTCGCATCGCACTCGCTTGCCGCGCGGGGTCGATTCCCGGCTTTCCACTTGCTATTTGATCCAATCTGTATCGGCGCATGAGATCTGATCCCAGCGCTTCCACTAACCGCTCTGTCTCCAGCAATCCCAAGTAAACACCAAACCGCAAGACGTCGCTTTGCGCTGCGTCTTTGCGACAAACACCCGACTTGCAGCGCCATCGGTCTACGCCGTCCGCCATGTTGGACGAGCTAGACAATGTCTTCGACGACCATCCGTCGCTGGATGCGTCGCTCGAGGACTTTGAAAATCACAGCAATGCGCACCGCTCGCCGCTGTTCGGTATGCCCTCACAGCACTCGGGCTTTCGATCTGAAGAATCCGACGATGAAATCGAGGAACCAGGCGCAAACGAGCGCTGGTCGCCACCCGGCGTGCGCCGGCAGGACTACGTTCGCAGTAGTGGCTGGTATCGTCATCAGCCCTATCAGCGCAAAGGCATGAATGAGCGCTTAGATCTGCGACCAACCGTGGGTCTCAGCATGTCACCATCGCTTTCGCGCGAGCCGAGCCCACAGTATGAAGATGCGGTCGAGGACCCGAGTAAGGGCAAGTCAAATGATGAAGATATGACTGATATTACGGCTGCTGTCAATGTGCCTCTCCCGGTGGGTGCAGGAACCCCACAGACCGGACGATCTCCCAGTCCCAGTCCACCGCAGAACAAGGCGGCGCATACCCATGCTGAGGAGGAGGGGTTGAGCTTTGGAGCGGAGAATCTGAGTAATTGTAGGCATTGCCTTAATTTCGGTGTCAGATGTTGGTTGTATGATCTACAGACATGGAAACACTAACTTGTTCTTTGCGCATTGTGAAGATATCCGTTTTGCCGTGCGCGCTGAAGTTCAGCATCGCGAACCCATTGCTGCCCTATGCAGCTACTTGCGCAACAAGTTCGATCGCATTACCAGCACGAAATCCAATACCACGCTCTCGATCGTTGTTTTCTTGATCTCTGTTGCGCTCATGCGCGCCTTGTTCCTGCCTGGTCTGCCACAAGCTATCCCAGATTTGGTGAAGCTTTCTGGATTCGCGCGCTCATTTGAACCACTGATCTACTATTCGGAGAATGGAGTTCAACAGATTGGCACCCTGCAAGAAACAGGTGTCGCCGTCTGGGATCTGAGCGAATCGGTGCGCGGGACAAACATGACCAGTGCGCCTATCATCGTCGGCCAGCTCGACGAGTTATCCGACTCTCTGAAGTCGCTCTCACTAGAGCTGACGCGATTCTTCGCGAATGTTGACTCCGACATCGACTCGATCCTGATCGTAATGGACTGGGCAAAACGAGAATTGGAAACCCTCTCTGCCCAACCACCGAGCACCCTACCGACAATTGTCTTCGATAACGTCCACAACATGCTATCCCGCCTCGGTGCCCTCGAACGAACCGGCGAGGTCTCAGACGGCACTGTCTCAGCAACAACAACGACAACAGCATTCGGTCACGTCGTCATGGCCGTCCTGGGTCCAACATCAGCCCAGCGCACCCGCGCCACCATAACCCGCACATTCACCGAGTTCCTGTCTGTGTTAGAAGAGTCCATAAACAGCGAGCTCACCCACTCAACCGCCCTCTTCGCCTTATTCGAATCCATCGACCGCCAATTCCTCAATCTCCAACGCACGGTCGTCCGCGAATCAGACGCCCAAGAACGCGCCGAAGGCGAAATGCTAAGTTCCCTATGGACCCGTGTCTTGGGCCCAGACGCAGTAGCCGTCCGCAAATACGAGAAGAACAAGCGTCTCCTCGCCAACGTCCGCAGTCGCACAGTCGCGAACAAACATCTTCTCGTCGACCACCGCGGCCGTCTGTTGACATTGAAGGTCAATCTGGAGACCTTGCGACGGAAACTTGTGAGCCCACTTGTACGCCGTAATGATTCTGTCAGCTTCATGGGCGTGGATGGCAGTTCCGCTGGAGCGGCAAGCTCCAATTCTGCAGGACGCATGCTCGGACCCGTCGAGTCTGTAATCGACGGTCAAATCCGTGGCTTGGAGGGCACATACGATTATCTCCGATCCGTTCGTGAACGACAGAAAGCAAAGCTTATGGAAATGGTCTATGGGTCCGGCCGAAAACCAATCCGGTCCATGTTTGGCGAGGTGGATGAGCACGATGACATTGGGATTGAGGGGGCATAGCCAATCAGCCCAGTCTAGTAACTTCCTCCTCTCTGAACCCTCTCCCTGGCTCATCACCTAAGAATCTTGAAGATTCCCCTCTCTCCACTTCCACCATTTCCTCACCATTGGATCGATCGTTCTAGCATGGATTTGGTGTCTTGTCCTTTCATGTATTTCGGCGTTTATGGCTTCCATCGGGTCGACAGGGCCCAGCGACGTGATGAATACGGATTAACGGCGTTTCCCGGTCTTGAACTCAGCTGATCTGTCTCTTTCGGTACAATAACATCTACGGCGAATCAGAGGACGGAAGGCGTGTGCAAGACAAAAGGGATAGACATATGGATGGTGGCACATATTGATTTCTTTCGCGCTTTTTCCTAGTTTCGTTTCCTTTGAGTGTCTTTTGATAGGACTGTTAGCATCAGGAATGCATTAAATACGTATTTTCACGTTTATATTCGAGTAATCTAGGTGCCTAAGCAAATGCCAAAGGGGTTGGTATATCCCGAGTGTAGGATAGCTATACTTCCAAGGTTGACCAAATTTCAGCATCAGCAGAACCGAGTAGAATGTTGGAAGAGTTTCATCCCTCTAACCCTTTTTCAAGTTAGAATCACCTCTTCCGGAACATTTGAACAATGCTCACACGTGCAAACTTGTTAATCCACGCCTAGATAGAATGCGAACAGATCGCATCCCATAATGGAAATTGAGCCAACGGCATGATCCCGGACAATTTCAATGGCAAAGGCAAAATTCCAGACACAACTGAACTGCAATGGAGGTCACACGGGATGGTTATTCAGGGTTAGGTTTTTTTTAACGTTCTGTACATACCCGATCTTTTGCTGACAGTTGAAACCATAAATATGTAACATCGATGCTTTCCCAGCCCAGTCATTTTATCCCTCAATTCCTGATAGCCTTGCTCCATAAGCTTTAACCCTAGTTTGTTTGGGGGCATGCTTATTTTGCTTTTTGCTGCGGTAATCAGGGGCAAATGGCGTAACAAGCTTCTCGGCGAAACACGATTGCTAGCTGCAAGTAATGATCTTACGTGGCTCACTATTTGGAATTTGACTGTGTTTCTCGTGGTTCATTTCATTCTATGCGGACAAATGCATAGACCAACACCGCTTGTTCTTGTTGTCATGATTGGCTGGGTATCCAAGTAATGATTCCAGGAATCTTGGAATGTTCTTTCGGTGATCTTCTCTTCTCTGGGTAGTTATGTCCGTTTATTCTATTTGACTCCTTGTCTCCAGGGCTGAATTCTGTATCTCCGAAGACAGGTAAGGTCATATTCACTACCGTGACAACCTATCCTTGCATGTGTAGCTGAATACAGAGAGTAGCAATAAGCCATCAAAATAAACATCAAGTAAACATCTAAAAGAGAAGATTTATCCGACACATCTGCCGCTAAAACAGCTACCGACTGCATGCAACGAACCGGACTGTCCGCGTTCTAAACCCGACTCGATATCCATGTACGCCATCTGCCACCCCTTGCATCCTGGCCTCGAAAATCCCGCCACGATTCCCATAGCCCTAGAATAAACATACGCGGCCTGGATCAATATTGGATATACCTTTATAGGGGTGACAGAAAAAGAAAAAGAATTCCCCGAGATCGCCCTTAAAAGCCAAATCTGGGGCTAGCGGCGATCATCGCGTGATACTGACAGTGGTCTTTTGTGGCTAGATCACATTTTCCAGGTCATTTATGCAATAGCCTTGGGGGCGCGGAATGAAGACATGTGCTGCAGGCGCTCGTCAGCTAGCCTGCGATGGTTTCCTGGCTTGCAGATTCGGGGATTTGACTAGGGACGCTGACGACGCCTGAGACATTTTTGATATGTTGATGAGGAGCTGGGAGAGCTGGAGGAGGTATAAAAGGTGCTTGATGCCCGTCGAGAAGAAGTATCTATCAACAACATCCTCTTCTCAGGATTCGTTTATACCAAGCTTGCTTCAATCATTATCGGTCTCATCCAAGATGAAGGTCTCTATTCTCCTCTCGGCCTTGATGGTCACCGGCTTCGTCGGCGCTGCTCCTATTGCCCAGCCTGGTAAGAACCATTGATCTCCATACTAGCATGAAGCATGGACATTGTATCTGACAGGAACTACAGAGTCCAACGGCATTGAGAAGCCTGGTCCTCCCCAGCCTCACCACCAGGGACATCCTCAGGGAGATCACCCCAAGCGTGAGGTCGCTACTACGGATGACTCTGAGCGCAAGAACCGCCCACCGAAGCATGACGATCACTCTCACCAGGGCCATGGCGATCATCCCAAGCGCGAGGAGTCTACCACTGAGATGTCTGAGCATGGCAATCATCCTCACGAGGATAAGCCCCACGATGGAAAGCCCCATGATGGAAAGCCGCATGGCGACCACCCCAAGCGCGAG
>JAMAGW010000019.1:434139-539941 GCA_023626355.1 Penicillium sp. S1602 | reverse complement strand
GGAATCTACTACTGAGCACGACAAACCTTCTCACGATGATAAGCCCCACGACCGAAAGCCCCATGATGGAAAGCCGCATGGCGACCACCACAAGCGCGAGGAATCTACTACTGAGCACGACAAACCTTCTCACGATGATAAGCCCCACGACCGAAAGCCCCATGATGGAAAGCCGCATGACGACCACCACAAGCGCGAGGAATCTTCTACCAGCGAGGCATCTGAGCACGGAAACCCTCGTCACGACGATAAGTCCCACGACCACGATGGAAAGCCCCATGATGGAAAGCCGCATGATGACCACCACAAGCGCGAGGAATCTACCACTGAGCACGGTAAACCTTCTCACGACGACAAGCCGCACGACGAAAAGCACAAGGGTGATCACCACAAGCGTGAGGAGTCCACTGAGACTGAGGCCTCGCATCCTCCTCCCCACGGAGAGAAGCCCCAGAAGGGTCACGATGGCCACCCCAGGGTTTAAGGGCTGCACTTCTCCTCTCTAATCTACGATACCGAGGAAGAAGACTCGATAATTGTTGCGGAGGATGTGGGAATATAAGAGATGTTGTTAACTATGAATACGAGGCAGGATTGAGGGGATTGAGGGTTCTTTTACGCGGAAGGAAAGAATGGTATTGGTAGCTTGTGTTTCTCCTAGAAGCGCATGATTTTTGCTATTCCTAGTGTTATCGCAAGCTTCGATGAATGAATATGAGTGCCAGGAATGAGTCCTTTTTCTTTCCTTTTCCCAACTACCTATTGCCCCTTCTTCATACACTCGCTTTCCTCCTAGCATCAGGTACAAGGGTCACAGCCTTCCAAGAAGGGGCAACAGAAACAAGGATTGAAGCCCCCACCGCTCTTTCCCAACTTCTCAGCAGATTAGACTGAAGGCTAGAAGCGTCAGTCATGTCGTCGTAACTAATCCAGTTGCCACCCCCTGTTCTTCTATTTCTTTTCGTAACACAACTGCTCGCACTCAGAGTGAACCCGGGATACACTAAATGTAAGTAACCTAATTGGTGACGTATGGAGCATTAAGAATGCTCTCTCGCAATCATGTGTTTGACTCAATGGTTCAACTCCCTTCTTAATCTTGCGATCTTTCACGAAGTCTTTCCTTAAAAAGGTCAGATAGCTCATATTTTAGAGCCAACTTCTCTGCCGCGTTCCCATGACCGGCCATGAAACACGTCTATCTTTGGCTGCTTTTGCTTCAAGGAAAGCGAAAAATTATTTTCGGCTTGAATTCGGTAGTCTTGTCCGTTGACTGTGGATAGAAAACTCGCGTAGAGGCTCTGTCCATAAATCAGATCCTGTCTCTGGCATCTGTGGATTACCCATTGACTCTCCTTCATAGTCTGGCATTTGCTGAACTATATCCATGTGCGGAAATTGTCTTCCCTGCCTCAGTGCGGATGCGTCGATCAAAGGGCGAGAATAAACATCATGCTTCATTGAACAGAGCTTTCTCGATTCCACGCAGAGCCGGAGACCACCTCCTAATTGATGAAGTCCATTGACAAAGTAATATGGTTGCGCGCAATCAAAGGCTAGTAGCATTGTCGAGTTGTTTAGCTGCCACCTCCTAATGTTCGAGCGTTCTAACGAGCCTTCACTTGCCATTGATTTAGTGAAGCTTCCCGAAAGCTCATACACTCGTGTGAGACTGGAACATGTAATCCAGCTGGTGACTCTGCACTCATATGATTCATCGATCCATCAGCTCCCATTGTTCGGTCTGGTTGTGTGTTGTTCGTGAGGTGATTGATTGGTCCGGAAGCTGCCACATCGTGTCTCTTGTTTTGCATCCGGTCTCAGTTGACATTCTGATCGTAGAACTTTCTGCGAGTTCCTTTTCTGCCTTCAGTCCCAACATCCTTCAATTGGCATAAGCCCTCGTATCTCGAGTGAAAGGGGACTATGTAATCCAACTGGTGATGCATGAAGGAGAAGCCAAGCTCTTTCGCAGTCATGAATTTGATCACTCCGCATCGCCGGATTCGAAAACGCGAGTCTTGTCTGAGTCGCGCTACTGCACAAACTCGTATATATCGACCGAGTTGAAATTTGCATCTTTTGTGTCTCTGTTTGTCGAGGAGCTTTTGATGAAGCTTGCATCGTGTGTCGAGATCAAGGAAAGGGAACTCCATATTTGGATCACAGTCGGATTTCGGAGAAGTCCTATGGTCTCCTGTCTACTGCCTTACTGAGAGCGCAATCGCAGCGAGGCATAAGTGGAACGTTGTAAAGCGAAAATCCTGAGAATCACCGGGTATCAAGTTGGAATCTTTTCCAAGTCACTGCTTGAGACGGTGGCTGTTGAAAGCGAAGTCAATCAGATTTGACTTCAACTCAGGCCTGGGATTCCTCCGTTCATTCCAGATTGGTCAGCCGTGAGTAAGTAATCTGACTGTGGCTCTTAACAGAGGTTGCTTCGATCGTCAGGAAGATTGGGGAGGACCTGTAGGGTTTTTGGGGAAGTGTCGAAGCACCTGTAGTGGTATGGTCTCTTGGAGATTTCCAATGTCAGTCGTTTCAGGCAGTAAATCGCCCCTGATATTGACCTGTTTCTCCGGTCGATATGTTCCAAATCATTACATGTCGCCTCCTGTTCCGAAATCTCCGTGTTCTCCCGATCATTAGTATTGATAAGATGGTGGGCAAGTCGTTAGTCAGTAGGTCCTTCACATCTCTCCTGAATTTCAGGCCTAATCCAGAAAATCGCGGCTTTGGAAATGGGAGGCGTCACACAAAAGTCCAGGAAAGCTCAGCCATAATATCGTGCTCAGGTCCGTTTCGAATATCTTAGTGATCAGTCACAAACAGGTCATAAGCTGGTGGTGAATGGGTATATGCCTCAATTGTAGCCATGCGACATCATGCTGTGCTTGGTAGCACTACCCATGTTGCTGTAGAATATCGCTTTGCTTTAAGCTGTCGACACCTCTTCTGTCCTTGGAGTAGTTGAAGCAGTTCAGAACTCGAGAGACCCATTCAAAGACTTCTTGACTTCATTCGAAACCGCATCAGGGGCTTTCTCAACAGGAAGAGCATTGTTAAGGTCGAACTATCATGCAGCCTTAATTGATGGTGATCGCTGCAAGACTCGCATCAATAAGGACTGTTTCTTGAGAGTTTCACCACCACCTATTTTTTTGTGTGTTCTGGGTGATGTCCTGTATAGTCTTTTCTTAAGCTCAGGTTCATCAGCGGGCAATCATCTCCCTCAAAGCCTATATGGAAATGATGAGAACTAAATTCAGAAAGCGAGGAAACCGAGGAGACCTTACCTAGCGATGAGTTTTGTGCTGCATAGGCCATTTGACGCGAGCCTCCTGCAAAGGCAGCATGCTTCAAGTCTATCGCGGCGGCTGTAATCTAAAAGACCCAAGGGTATCAGTAACTGCTGAATCTCAGTTATCAGGAGCCGAAGACACTTACAAACTCTTCCTGTCTCTCTTCAATTGGTGTCCTTGCACTTGTAAGCTGCCCGACCGCCGGCCTAGTTTTGGCCGGTGCGCATGGGGAGGAAGAAGAAAAAGAGAGAAGAAAAGAAAAAAAGAAGTATTTATAGTGAGAGGAAACCCTGTTGCCTAAGAAGGAATTGTAGTATGGCATATAGATATGAAGCATATCATTAACACTTGAACGATCCCGGGGCCAGGAAGGAGGGTGGCGTGGGCGCATGTAAACCTTTAAATTCCCGAGGTCATGGTACGCAGATATTCAAGTAGGTTCTCAAGTAAGATATCATATAGTTAATTAGTATTTTCTTTGTGAAGGAAATGCTATTGATAGGAAAGCAGTGAGTTTTATTTGGAAGATTGTTGAAGTAAGAATGAAAATTATCCTAAAATATAAAATTTCATCGTTGGAAAAGTGATATGATGTGCGATAGCCACCCTGATATATTGATTTTGCATTTCAAAATGCGACTATGAAATTACTTCCCCAGGAATAGTAACCGAGAGATGACATACTGAACGGCAAAGTTTACCCATCGAAGATATAAGATCTAACTCTAGACTGGTTCTCCTTTCCATTTCGGCACTGTGAATAAAATCACGATACCCCGGCCACTCTTGCTATTTGTATCTCTTTTCACTTCGCTTTTGCCCTCCCTTGAAATCTTCAACACATGTCATCTTATTCTCGCAATAAAGCCCTCCTCAACCCTTCATCGGTACATACAACATCGCCATCTCCCTCTACCACAAGTCCATATTATGTCCAACTACATTATGATTCGACCGCTCTCTCACTAAGAAGGCACGTCTGGATTAGGTATGAGAGTTAATCTTCATGTCCAGATCTGAAGCCGTGCATTAGCGCGCTTACAAGTCGAAACCGCCCTTCGGATAACCGTCCAGAGCGAGAAAACTGTCTCCGGAGGATTCAGGCAGCAATGACAAAAGTACCAAAACGCCTCAATTGGAAGAGCCCTAATCTGACATGGATTATTGGCCCACATCCAGCGAAAGCTGTGCGAAGTTTAACATGCATTGCTTGAATTCTGGAGAATAAGTAAGCTTTCGGTAATCAGCAAACAAAGCTGGTTTCTTCGGCAAAAACCTTTCGAAGACTGTGTCAGCAAAGTGGATACTTTATCTGGGTCTATGGGCTTCAGGAGGCGACGACTCATGGAAAGGATATAGGAGTTGGAGGCCCCCAATGGATTGTGAGTGCTGTGTACCGGATAGAGGACACAAATTCAACGATAAGAAAAAGAAAGGAACGAGACCCAGTAAGAACAAGTGCTTCAGCCTGACATATACGTCTCTGTTGGGAATGGCAAAGATCTACTTTGAGGAGTTTTCAACGTTCGCATTGAGCCTCAAACCGATGCTAAAGCTCAGAACCTCAAATCGACCAAGTGACCGGCTGAATTTCCGCCATGTTAATCACCTATATATTTTATTAGCTACCTCTTTGGAGCCTTTAAAAATGTAATATTCCATGAATGCCTTACTGGCAATAATCACATATCTTCTGTTCTACTTTAATACTCTATTAGTGTCATGTGCCATATTTCCTAATCAGGAAGGGGGTCTGTAGACCAGTCTTAGACTTGATCGTGAGGGAGTAGATGAGAAATGATTGAATGATAGGATAAACTAAAAATATACTATATTGCAAAAAGAACTGCTTGCAGAAAGCAAGTTTTGAAATGGATATAACGCATCATTCTCCCAATGTTGAACGATAGACTTTACACGCTGACAAAGGAAAAGCTCACGGGAAAAGCTCATCGGGTAACCCGACAAGCTCCATTGTCGTTATTGAAACAGGGACAGTTTCATACCTCTCCAGAAAGATCACGTTGACGGCTCCAGTTTAATTGGTGGATCAATGCTTTCCTTCTTTATCTCATTCTCTCTAGGCTTCCTAGCCCAGATTCGCCGCCTAGATACCAGCATTAGCTACCAAAAAAAACAAAATAAACTCCACATACACTCACCCAAATTGATATCCATGGATCGCAGGATTCTTCAATTCCGCCCGCGTCTTAGCTAAGAAAACCTGTACCTCCTCCGGTTTCCACGGGGTAGGTGCTCCAAACTTAGTGAGCAACAACATACAATACCCCTCTAGACCAGTCGACCAATGCTGAGTATGAAGCAAGCCGAGTTCCTTTAGCACCGGATCCTTAGGCCATGGACCAAGAGGAACCTTATAAACCTTCTCCTGAATATCAACAAAGCCAGCTTTTTCCAAGCTAGCTCGCATAGTTTCCTCGATACCGAAGGGGCGACCAGCTCGTTCAGAGCAAGGGAACCAGATATCGCCCCACTGGCCTAGAATACTGTCTTCTGGCACAGAGTTGTCACCGCTATACACTCTGATATCGAATTCGAATTGTTCAATCCAGCCGCCCGGTTCGAGGTTTCTACGGGAAATATGTGTTAGCGGGCTGTCGGCCGATGTATGGCGCAGAGTAGAGCTTACTTGTAGCAATGGTCATACAATGTACCCCATTCTTCCCTACCGAATGAGCCTAGCATGTGACGCAAATAGATGAGATCGAACTTCTCGTTCCATGTCCATGGTTGGAGAAGGTCGTCTACCTCGAAGACGCAGTTTGGGGGGATCCAGGTATGAGGGGGTGGATACAGGTCTACGCCACGGACAGTTGCTAAGACCCTTTAGTACCGATTGAGTGACACGGAAGAATGCGGATGCTTACCTTCGGGGTACATGTCGGCCATATCGCTAGCTAAACATTAACGCGGTTCTTGGGACAAGACGGGTTAACTTTACATTGCCCAGCTTCCTTTTCCAGTTCCAACATCGAGGATGTGCTAGAAGCAGAGTTAGTATGTTTTTCTGAAGTAATTATATGCAGTCCTTACTTTAGGCGATTCAACAGGAGCGCGGTGGAGTGGATTTCGCTGATTGTAGTCCAGCAGAAGGTAAATAATGTGACTGCGATCATCCGTCAACAAAATGGTCAATGTTGAAACAGGTGTATACCAATACCCGGTCTCATAGGCTTCAAATTGCAGGTCATCGGATGGTGACCAGTAGTCCCCGGGCTTCAAAGATTGGTATCTAATCTATTTAGTTTATGCCTTGTCGATCATTGAAAAGGAATGACGTACCTTCTGCCATTTTCCACGCGACCTCTGGCAACCTCAGAGGCGAGAGAAGTGGTATCACTGCACGTTGATCAGCAAGTGGAATTATGCTTTGTGGAGGCGCACTAACGACTTCCAATCATCATCCTCATACGATCTTTCCATCGTATAGAAGTCTGGATCCTATTCGCTGAGTTAGTTGAAACCCTAAACACGAGCCCGGCGGTCGAAGCTTACGACATCGATTGAAGCTTGCGACATGGCTGCGACAGTGGGTTTGTGCGAGGAATGATGAAAGAAGATGTCAGGGAAAGTATTTGAGGGGCTGTGGAGCGTACGGGCCTTTTGTTCATGCCGATCCGAGCCCTGTACACATGGCGGAAGGAAGTGGGTACCGCCACCGGCGTATGATGCGGTAACGGATACCTTTTCCTATACTTTAAGTTTACCCTGTGTTGTCATATAAAAGTAGTTTGATGAGCCAAAATGGTCAAAGATCAACGGCTGCGTCAAGTGTGGCCCATCCCCAAGGACTTTTGGCCCATCTCCAAGGGCTTTTTCTCCAAGGACTTTTGTGCCTCGGAGGGCCTTCCAAAGGTACCGCCATGACTCGCTTGGCAATCAAATTCTGGCCCGCTATTTCGGCGCTACTGTGCCTGTCAAATTAGGTTGCACGCGCAGAAGAAACGACCCGCGAATAGGAATATCCCGCACGATCGAAATGGCCCATTTTAACTGCGACTGCAGAATACTAATGTCTGTCGCTTTAGTTCTAAGTTCGGTAAGAACTAGTGTTTCTCTGATTGGTCGCTGCAAAGTCGACGATCACGGTTCCCGGAAGCTCGTGCATTAATGCACAAGGTTATGAGCATAACATTAGTCTTTTATGTGGGGTTGACCAACTGGCCAGCCTACGTAAATAGTACTTTACCTGATACCCTAGGCTACTGCACTCTGCTGTATTTGTACATTTCTTGGGAGCTATAACTAGTAAGTAATCAAAAACATCTTAGTCATGGTTGTGGTAAAAGGATTGTATATTCATCAATCATAAATCGTAAATCGCTATAAATGAATTCCATCAAACCAGCCAAACTGAAGACCACGTGCCGATAGCAGTACTGTTAGGAGACATGCCAGATGTCCCAAGTATAACCCAATCCAACCCATAGATATAACCAAACACCTCTGACAAACGGAAAGAAAAGTCAATCCCAAACCCGCCCGCGGGTTCTTTCAAATCTATCCGAAAGATTAGCCTCAAGATCATCCAGCTCGCCCATGTAACACAGTCAAAGGTGCAGATGCTCTACATACCATAGCAGATCCTAAATAAGGAAATTCTGCTCCTCAACTCTTGTATAGCTCCGGCGTCTGAAGAACCTCCAATCCCCACTTTGAGGTCTTGAGCGACCGGTCGAATAACGCACTTTCCTTTGGCGCTCCACTTGCTCCCCATTTATCAAGCCACCCATTTCATCGTCATAGTCATATTCAAGGTGTTGTTCATATGGGACAGCCATTAGGAGCTGTTTCTCATCGGGTTTGCTTTTGTTAAACTACTCAGGAGATTAGATTTTGCGTATGGTTAATATGGGTTGGTTGGAAGTATACACACCAGTTTCAAAGCTGCAGTTACGAACATTTTGGCTGTGAATTCAATCCGAGTGTTTAATTTTAAAAGAAGTGAGCCTGCAAAAAGTAATGCAAGACAGAGAATGGATTGGCGAGAAGCATTTTATCTGTTTCTTGAATGTTCACGCTTCCAAAAAGTAGGGCGGTTAATGAAACCCTTCCCGTTTGGGAAGGGTTTGGTTCTTCTTTTTAGGGCAGCTCTTGATTCGATAAGAGCCATTTTCAGTTGTAGTTAGAATTCGGTAGAATCCTTGTCGTTTCAATCTAATATTAGATCGTTCTGGAAAGCCACTTCCTGAGATGGTAAGATCTAAGTTGAGATTCTGATTGGGGGCTGAGGATCTGCGCTAATGCCAATGACGAAGAATGGCGCTAGATGGGCTAAAAACATACACAGTGGAAAATGTGGGATAGGACTGGATATTCTGGATTACGTCGAGATTGTTGTTGAAAGTTGTCGTGGTGACTCTGATCATGTCGATTTGTGGGAGCTCTGGAAGGATTCTTGCTTCACGGGGACCGCGGTTGGGAAGCTTGGGAGACGACCAGATGTGCCCGCAGGTTTACTACTAATACTTTATGTGTGGATAGCTTTGCATATCGTTATCCATCCCGAGATCTATTATACCCAGCGCTAATTTTTGTCTACTCCCGAGCTATTGGACAAAACCTGTTTGCTGAACTTTGAGAAAGCAATCATAGTGGGGCTTCTCCGCTCCAAAGTCTTAGCCATGGCGACCTCTTACGGTCGAGCCTAGTGGTCCAAGCTTCGTCTGTGCTAGCTCAATCTATCTTAATCAAATAGGACCACTGCGGTATTTTTCACAATTGACGGGCCCAAAACTGCCGCCAATTCGGATATAATCCCTCTCAACGATTGTGGGTCGTTCATGGGCATGTCCTCCCAGCCGACAAGGTCCTAAAGAAGTCAGGGATCGTTGCGATAATGAAAGCAGGACAGTACTGATGGACCGAATACTTACACTCATCTGCACGAAAGTCCCGTGGTACAGCAGATACCAGTTTTCCAACTTCAGTGCCTTTGTTTCTTCCAGTGTAAGGACACCCGGCATATTGAGCGCGAAAAGAGAAAGCTCTTCTTCGTTGACATCAGGGTCGGTGGATGACGTTGGCGTCGAATCTTCGGTACCGGAGGAGCGGTCTCGTGAAAGAGAAACATAAGGGCGTTTTTCCAATTTCTCGGTCAGTTCACCATCCAGTGGGTCCCATGTATACGATTCTGGGTCTGCTCGAGGGTGATTAGTGACTGCGAAATGCCTGGCGTGCTATACAGGTTGTGTCTTACCAAGGATGTACTGAGGGCGATAGTTTCCCTTATACCGCATCTTCTGACAGCTATGAATATAGTACCCTAGTGCCACTATCAGCAATAGTAATGAAACACCCATAAGGGCATGAACTAACCCATGTAGTAGTACGGATATTGGTGCTCAATTGAAAAGGCAATTTCCCGTAGAGCGCTCAGCTTCCCAAACTCCCACTGCTCATATTCGGGATCATAGCTACTAAGAGTCAGTGCAATCCTCGCCAGGGCTTTCATGTGACTCACAAGACATAGACGGAGCTTACGCCGCTCGGAACAAGGTCCAGCACCGCAACGGCGATCAACTTTCCATCCAAGCGATAACACTGATGCCATGAACCCAGTTTCTTCTCCGATTCATTGCTTTTGGTGATGGTAGCAGGAGTTCGTTTGATCCCTTGGCACAAGAAGTTCTTGAAATCCTTCGTTTTCCAACGAGAGACGTCCTCACGATGAATCTTCGTCTGGTACTTGACGAACAAATCGAATTTTGCCTGTGAAACCGAATCGCCCTCGATGTTGACCTCAAAGCGATGCGCTGGCTCTAGCGCTCGTTTTGTGGCCGGGTCAATGGGCCGCTTCAAATTGCTGTATTCAGCCTCGTGGACTGCCGAGAGCAAATCAAAGTTACACTTGCGATGTTTCTTTTCCCTACATGGATCGTCAGCTAGGATGATTTACACCCACCAATCAGAGAAAACACACTCCCGAGAACGAGGGCACAGATTGGCGATCTTGCGCATATACTCTGGCCCCAGAATGAATTTATTCCAGCGATTGATCGCCTTCCGCTGATCACGACGGGGGCGATAAGCGGAAGCTTCTAATCTCAGCGTGTAGTGAGGGCAGCAGGATCGCTGGAGATTCTGCTTGTAGTACAGGGTGCCCGATCTAGGAGATCGTGAGTCATTGTATTGAATAAATCAGGGTGCAGATGGCTTTCAGAATGACATACCGTCTCCATCCTCGATCAATAAGTTCCCCATAGTGCTCGGGCCGCACGGCCACTGAGCTGGTGTAATATGATGCGCCTAGAGCATGACGTGTCAGGCCGTGGGTGAAAGGGAAATTCAAATAAATTAAAATGGAGACTCACTGCCATCACTCGATTTACAGTAGCCACAGGAATTGCGCTGATAGCCTGGTGATTGCCCGATTAGTAAAATTTTTGGACGTGTATGATGGGGGGGATTGACAATCCCCCCGCCAATGTTGCCCCCGAGCCCGTAGCCATAAGGGCCAGTGGAAGCGCCACGGGGTAACAGAGCCCTTCCTCAGTGGTTCGCTGCAGGGGCAAAGTGGGACGTACCTAAGGGCCGAAAGAGCGACAGCTGTCGCGCGCGTTCGGCGTCAACGGGTTCCATTCTAGTATGGTGTTTCTAGGCTTTCGGGTTGGCTGGCGGTCCCGGCGGAAGCCAGAAATATAGGATGCGAGGTGCAGGCAAACAAGCCCAAGTGGATCGTGGCAAAATAATCACAGAAAAACCAACAGTAGCGGGCTGTGTGATGTCTTAGGGGGGATGAAAGGGGGAAAGGAAAAAGGGAAGTTCGAGATGTTTGGCGGGGTCAGGTATTTACACCTATGATTTGCAGGAGTGGATGGTCCCTAAGGCTTTAAAAATGTTTATTTTGGAGCTGATATGTCCAATTATCTCATTATTTACAGATGTCATCATTTTAAGGAGGTTGAGCCAGGATGATCATTAAAACGTGCCTGGTTACCAGATCGGCGGAGATGTATCGAATCGCTCCGAATTGCCTAGTACTCGGTACCGGAGTTTAGCCCTGGAGGGTCTGGTACCGTATAAGTCAGCCAGGGCTTTTTCAGATCCCAGGTTTTCTATTCTCGTATAGTGGAACATATTATCGCTATGGTCTTATTTGATTATCTTATGGTTTATCAGTTTCCAAGGTTATGAGTTTGACAATCTCACCTTGTATAGAGAACCCCCCGGGTCACATGACCCAATATAGTAGCAAAAGAAACGAAACAAAAAAGAAAAAAAACCCTTAAATTCGCGCCACTCGACTCCAATGCAATTGACTAGAGCTAAAGCATTAAATCATTAAAAAGAGAAAGTGGTACCGTAACCAATTAGTCAGTCCAGGACCATTTCCGGATTGCGCCGCCGGTTCCTCTGCCCCTCCACTGCCCACTCACCCACTCCTTCATTTGCCCTTCTAATTCTAACCTTCTCCCCCCATTTCTCTCAAGACCTTCCCTTAACGATCATGCCTCTTTTTACTCCTTCATCTTGGTTCCCGTCCCCTACGGGAATGAATGGGAAGACTTAATTTTCGCTTTGCCCTCACTCCCCCGCATTTTCTCTTTGGAAAAAAAATTTCCTTCCCCGACCGCCCTCACCGTACGCCGCCCGCCACAGAATTGGGAAAGCTTCTCTGAAAACGCTCCCCCGAAGACCAGCCCAGGCTCCGCGGGAGCTTGAAGCTTTTGCATTATCTCCGACCTGGACCCAATTCCTTCTCTTCCTTTCAATCTTCGTGGTTCCCTGGTCCATTTCGCTCTTTTTTGCTCTTCCCTCACCGGCATCACCAAGCACAAAAATAACCAATCATCCTCGGTCGACCGGATCGGGTAATTTTTGCGCATCACAATGGCTCAAAATCGTCCTATGGAAGCCCGCGTCGGGCGAAAGAACCAACGTGAGTGTCGTCCTGACCCTGTCGCGTGGGGCGAAATTCGCCCCATGCTCCGTTTTACTCCTATAGGTAATCCCGATGCTGACCTCTCATTGCGTCACAGGTTATGGCTCAAAAGGCGAACGTCTCGTCGCCGGTGTCGTCCCCCTCTCAAATGACAAGTCCAAAGTCCTCATGATTCAGTCCGCCGGACCTGGAGGTTGGGTCCTTCCCAAAGGCGGCTGGGAAACCGATGAGTCAACGGCATCACAGGCCGCCTGTCGTGAGGCCTGGGAGGAAGCTGGTGTCATCTGCACCGTGCAGCGGGATCTTGGATTGATCCCTGACATGCGACCCAACGCCCTCCTGACTTCCAATGCGCCCAAGGCGTCATACCAATTCTTCGAAGTCACGGTTGAAAAGGAAGAGGCCGACTGGCCCGAGAGGCACAAGCGCCAACGCAAATGGGTCACTTATGCCCAGGCAGCACATGCCCTGGCCAATCGACCCGAGCTGCTAGAAGCCCTGAACCGCAGCTCTTTACAGCGGTAGTCTCTTTACAGCGGTAGCCATGGCCGCTCATACATAGTGTTCAAAACACACACTCATACATGGAAACTCGGGTGGGCCGTGATTTGCTCCATCCCGATGATGACTCGACACGACCCTGAAAAAAAAGAGAGACCGGCGGCTTGTCGTTGCTTTTTGATTTCCTCCTACTTTTCCTTTTTTCCACTTGCATCGCATATGCTGCCTATGTGGCCAGGCCGTTCTGCCACTTCGTTCCCCGGAGTATTGATCCTTGGTTTTTTTCGTCCTTGCTGGGGTCACCTCATAGAAGATTTGCTTTTGTCTACAGTGCGAGACCCAGAAGCTGTTGAAGGGCTCCACTCCGTTCCCAATTTTACTGGTCAGATTCGTGGTTGAAATCTGAGGCTCCCTTGAACCTCAATATCAGAAAAAAGAATGAGGTTTTATTTGTCCCAAATGGACTGGATTTCGCTAGCATACGCTATTTCACGATGACTAGCATCTGAACGCCAATCTGAACCACACCCTCCACTCATTAGTAGAGAATTTCCTTCAACTTTCTGTAAATAAGTATCGTATTTGTATCATATTCACTGGTTGCTCATTAACATAGAGAAATGTGATTTTCACTGATTCAGGGCGGGTTCCCAATTAGGAAAAGCGCCAAATGCTCCTCCGAGAGCAAATCCGCGATCTTCACCAATGAACACATCCAACCTCACAACCTTCCACGCTTCTCCCTGTATCTCCATCTCCCGGCAAAGGGTCAGCTCTGCCTCACACGTGTTTGTTTCGGCGGACTTTCATATAGACACCCAGCCTCGGAATCAGGTGGCGGCGATCAACGCTGCCCGCATAACACAATGGAGTACGACATGGTCGACATGGAGGAGCCTACGGGCCCTCAAGTCACCGTCCGTGAAGTCGGTTCTATCCAATTCAACAGATAACCCAAGAAACAAACTAACCTTGCGCTTTCTAGGCGGAACCCTACCGTGTCGACTTCAGACTAAGCTCAGTCGACCTCGCGTTCGCCAACTCCCTCCGCCGCACAATTCTCGCCGAAGTCCCAACCGTCGCGCTCGACCTCATCGAGATCGAAGCGAACACATCCGTTCTTCCCGATGAGATGCTTGCTCACCGTCTTGGTATGATTCCTCTTGTCGCAAAGAACTGTGACCAGGACTTGGAGTACACCCGTGACTGCGACTGTGAGGATCACTGCGTGCGGTGTAGCATAACGCTTTCATTGCACGCGCGCTGCGGAAGCGGCATCATGGCTGTTTACGCGCGCGACCTGATTGTCCAGGGTGAGCGTGTAAATGACACCATCGGAGATCCCGTTATTACGGATCCTGAGGGAAAAGGTCCGTTGATTGTTAAGTTGCGGAAGGGCCAGGAGATCAAGATGACTTGCTTAGCCAAGAAGGGAACGGCAAAGGAGCACGCAAAGTGGGCGCCTACCTCTGCTGTGGGCTTTGAGTATGATCCTCACAATAACATGCGCCATGTGGATTACTGGTACGAGCAGGATCCTATTAAGGAGTGGTATGTATATCTTTTTCAAAATCCTTCGTGAAATGACTCCTTCTTGCTGACCGTGCATTTCCAGGCCTATCTCTGAGAATGCCGCTTGGGAGCCTGCTGCCAACCCCGACCAGCCTTTCGACTACGACGCCGAGCCAAACACCTTCTACATGGACGTGGAGAGCATCGGAAACCTTGAACCAGATATGATCATTCAGCAGGGTATCATCTGCCTGCAGCGCAAGCTGGCCACTACCGTCTCCGTTCTCCAGGGTGAGGGCGAGGCTGGGCACGTCGGAGGCCACGATGACACTGATATGATGGGCGGCGGTGATGCGGACGGCTACGAGCCCCCGGAGGGTATTGATGGAAACATGACTTCATATGGAAACGGTGCCGCCAGTGCCTGGGGTGCTAGTGCACAGACTCCGTATGGCGCCACACCTTACGGACAGAGTGCATACGGGTTCTAATTAGAGAATGGACGAGAACCGGGGTGGGATGCAAGGGCTACAAAAACAGGAGGCTCGATAGCATGCAGGTTGGAGTTCTTTTTCCTTTTCATTTCTCTTTTCGATCTTCTAGCTTATCTTTTGGCGGTTTGGCGGCGTAACCTGGAGTTTTCGTGCGATACAATACCGCTGCTGATGATCAACTGGTTTTGAGACCGCCTTGTTCATACTTATACTACATTACAAAATCACAACGCTTTTTGACGAGTCTTTTCCATTTACCCTGCTCCTTTGCGGCCTGGAGATCCTCTGCGTCTCTTCTGAATCTAGTTTGAGAATGTCCTGGGTGTGCTACTAGTTCAAGTATCTCAATCCCACCATGGTAAGCGATATCAGATGCTGCCTGCCCTGAGCCTATTCCAAGGTATCTAAGATCTTACTTACCTACTGCTATCCGATTATTACTGCCATCATTAGTCTATTGGAACAACACACCCCATACAACGTTTGTCTGAACCTGACACACAAATCCTTAGAAGTTCTCACCCGCAACTTTCTTTAGCATATAGTGAATCGAGAATTTAAGATGTCTCATACAAACTTTGGAATACGTCTACGTCTCTTTCGGTTACTCAATTCTGTCGTTGACAACCCAGCGCCTCAGGTAATCATTCTCCTTTGCGAAACTCAGAGGCGTGTTTCCCTCTTTGTCTTTTGACAACGGGTCGAGCCCCTTGGCTTGAAGAACTTGGAACCACATGGCTGCCCTGACGGAAACCAGAGTGGCTACCACATGAAGCAGTGTCTGCCCAGCTGCATTTCTCTCTTCAAGAGCATAGCCTGCTTTCACGAAAAGACCAAGTACCTCTTCACCAAGCACACGGTAACCTTCGTAATCACCTAGCTCTTCAGAATCCACTTGACCATCGTCACCAGTCGTGAGAAAGATTTCTAGTGCTGTGCGACCATCTGCATTACGCGCCTTGGGGTCTACCCCCCGGTCGAGAAATACCTGAAGCAAGCGCTTTTGCTCACGACCCACCCAATGGTTCTTCTCTCCTAGTTTGCTTGCTGCAAGGTAGTGAAGTATGGTGTTTCCTCGACCGTCTCGGACCAGTGGATCGGCACCTGCAGAAAGAAGCTCATTAACCGGGACTTCGACCTTATAGAGAGCATTTGGGGCGTTCGGTGGCTTCCAACCAGAATGACCACCAATGCCCATCCATCGTATCGCCATATGAAGGGGATAAAACCCGGCCTTTTCGGGCTTGTTGATGAGACTGGGACAGTTTTTGATTAGGTACTTGATCGCGATGCCGTTTATAGCAGGTCTATCCAGTACGTGTTTTTCCTCGTCAAAAATTAAATGAAGAGCATTTCTCCCGTAGTTATCCACAGCAAGAAGGTTTGATCCGCGCGAGATAAAAAACTCGAGCAGAGATGGCCCAGTGCTCCGTGTAGTAAAAGGGCGCTCAAATGGTCTCCATGGATTGTCCGGTTGGGAAAATGGGTTGTCAGCCATTCCTTCTTCATCATTTTTCACCATGCTGACAGTGGTACAGATGCCATCGATTGCACCGTCTAAACCGAGTTCACTTAGACAAGCGGCGAGGAATAGTGTGCGGCCCTGGGGATCTCGTCGCTCGACGTCAAGTTTGTCTCCAAGGAAGTCAAATATAGGCTGCACGAACATGCCCGCCTCAAGCAAAGAATGAATGACGCTGCGGACACCGTATGGATGCGGAAGACGATCTTCATGATCGATAAAATCCTCGTGGTCATGGACTTGAAAGGGGTCATTCTCCAAGTCATAATATTCACAGATACTATGGGCTTGTGGATTTGACTCTTGTGCGAGACTGGTCCGTTCGATTTCCAACCGACGAGATTCGTCGATGATTCCCCACCGGGCAAAAACGCCGTAATGTAGGTCGAATTCCTCATCGTCTACCTTATCCTCATCGACAGACCCTCCTGGAAAAATAGGCCGCACTTGGTGGAGACGCATGCGCTGACGGAAAAGACCATAAGATTCTGCGCCATACTGGAGTAAAACTGTCATAGACGTGTGATCTGAGTCTTATCAAGGCGTCTCCCCCAACGTGCGGTGGCCCGATACAGAGGGGGTTCTTCGGTTTTATCTTCAAAAAATCTAGGGGGCAGTGTGCTCTTCTTGCCGTTGGCCCAGTCTTCTTCCACACCAGAGAGCACGGATTCTAAGCCATCGCATTTGGATCGACGTCTGAAGCCAGCAGAGCCTCGACCCGCTCAAAGCGGTGTTGACCTGCAGCTCGACAAAGCTCAAGAACGGCAAGTCTCGGACTTGTACTCGCATGTTATTTATATCCAGCAGAGTGGGGCGCGCGGGAAGAGAGAGGGAAGGAGAATGCCAGGTGAGGACTGTCAAGTCTATGATAAATCACGTGCTATTCCTTCTTGGGAGCAATTACACAAATTACACCTCTGATCGGCGGTTGAGACGGGAAATATGTCGTCCAAATTAAAAGTTGGTGGTACTGGGTGGATCTATAAGGATGGGGGCCATGTCCGGTCTCCACTTCCCCCTTCCAAGATGTACCCTGGCCCGTCGAATTATGCTCAAAATGGGGAAATGGCAAAAGGAAATAGAGCAAGACATTAGGCTGGGAAACAAGAGCGATTGGAATTGAGACTGGGTCAAATTCTTTACGATTGGTGAGGCCAACTTGAGCAACTGCAGGGGAAGAAATACTAAATTCTAGGCCAATATAGGATATCTGAACACCTCTATTCACGAGTATGGATACTTGACTTTGTCATGTGCCTGATATTATGGCTAATTACTCGTCATCACCACCTTATTCTGTGTAAGCTACAATGCACTTCGTTGGCATGCTTGTTTATAGCTTACACCTAATAGGGCGATGAAGGTCTGGTTACGGCCAGCTCCTTTGCTCGTGGGCAGAGAATGTGGCCTCTTCTCCATGGGAGAACCGGCTTTGATGTTATCTGAAGAGAGCAATGAGTATTATGAGGGACTATCTATAGGGTGTACGACAGGATTTTGCTGTGTACCTTATATTTAGTCCCGTACACCATTTTTCCTTATCGTTGCCTCCTCAATATCAACCTGATTGAGCATTTACAACTACGCTCTTACACTCGATCCAGAAACATCGAACCCGGTTCTCCAATGGTGCGGAAGGACATCTAATGCCCAGGGGGGAAATTGCCTGGCGTTCACCAGTACGGTGCTGGGAACCTTTGATGTGGAGCTGATCTCTTGAATTACCCGAATGCACTGATGCCTACGTCTACCGTGTTGCCAAACTGAGTCAGAAATACTACCTGTACTCGTAATAGCAATGGGATTTTCAAGTCATGAATCATCATAGCAAGGTCAATCCATCAAGGCTAAAAGTCTTCAGGTCTTGTAAGATTACTTTTAAAGTCTCACAGAAAAAAGAAAAGAAAAACACATTCACAGCAAAATTCACACGCAGCATAGCAAAGTGGTATAATTCCTGAGCAAATCTTTCAAGGTCGTTATAACGGGCGTGTACCCGCAAGAGAAACAATAGTATACAAAATCCATCTAGGATGAGTTATCGGCGCAAGACCAGGCAGCCGAGCCTCCAGACTTCTTGTAATCATCAATAATGCTAATAACCGATCCATATGTGCCAGCAATCATCAGGAAGGTTCCAGCCAAAATAACAAATCCACACCAGCAGACCATCGCAGTCCACTTCCAGTCCCGCTTGGGCCGGGTCCAGTTATCGTAGAGCCACATGCCAGCCATGGGCTGGAAGCACATGGGGGTACCGAGCAGAGCGCCGACAAGTGAGACGAGATCACTGAAGACGGGGATGGCGCTGGCGATGATGTAGGCGACTATTGATGTGCCAAAGGTGCATGCGAGCCAGACGGACCAGTGGACCATGGTGTTTGCGACTAGATGGCGGGAGCCTTGAAGGATGCGGACAAACATGTATTTTCCGGTGATCTGGATGGTTGTTAGTATCAGGGGAAAGAAAAAGTGGGATTTGATGCGCTTGGGTGATGGGAAGGAAGGCACGATCTTACATGGACGAAAAGCAGGGTGCTGGCTATTAAGCCGGGAAGGGCAAATCCGTAGCTGACTTTCTTCACGGTCGGTCCAGCTGAGCCGAGGGCAGGCGAGGAGACGTATGAGCCGCAGTAGTAGTAGATGACGACACCGACAACAATGTAAAATACAGTGACGACGCTTTGGCAGAGCATAAGGGATCGGTTATAATGACGGGGGTCGCGCATTTCAGATGCGATAGAGAAGAATGCTGGGGTTCCAGCATATGCGAATACGATGGTGGTTACGGCCGAAATGGCGCTGGTGAAGGATGAATCGCTAACAATCTTGTAGTCGGAGACCCAGACACCATCTTTAGGTGCTGAGGCCGGGCGATCTTGAAGACCGACGGCAACGGTAACAATAAGAACTATAAATTGTTAGATCGGCTCATCGATTGAGCAGGGCTTGGAGGAAGGCTCACTTGAGGTAAGAATGCAAGTCAAGCCGACCCATGCAATCCATGAGATACGTCCTAGCGTCTGGATGCTACCCAGAACGAATGCTATAACGAAGGCAACGGCAACGTAAACGGCAGTACAGGTGGCGTGATCGGACACGGCATTCAAGCCGATGGAAATGCCCAGCATTCCAGAGCCCGCGGTGAACATCCACCCTATGGAAGGTCAGTAATGTGATATCATTTCGAGTCAGATCAACTTACAGAGAATGAAAGCTCCACCGAGAATGATTCTTCCCGGCTTGCCGAATAACAACTCGCCCACATCGTCAATTCCGTAGACTTCACGATGACGAATCTTGAAAACACCAATGATGTAGTCGGACCACGTTGTGATTCCAGCAATAACGCACAGCACTATCACACCTGGTACGATACCAAGGGCATCGAATGCAACAGGGAGTGAGAGCACACCAAGACCGATCTGGGTCTTCATCATTAGAACAGCTGTTCCAAGCCATCCAACCTGATGAGATATTAGTGAGTGAAGCAACGATCGGCATGGAAACATAGCGTACATTACGATAATTCGGACCATCTTCTGTGATTTCGCCAAACACGGCATCATGAGCATAGGCATCGGTAATTTGACCGACATTGGATGTCGTTGGCGACAAGGCGCCCTCCTCTTGTTTCTTCTCGAGTGACATTGTGAATTGGAATGAACTGGAAAAGAAATCTGGGGTTACATGGGGATGTAAGGGAATATTTAAACCTTTTCAAGATTCACGGTCAATACGGCAGGTACCAATACCATACCACAGATACCAGTTGCCACGGGAGGCGTTATCTCCCAAGGCTTCAGGGGCGATCGCATCTAGATCTGCAGTCCCCACCCTAGAGATAAGAGATACAAGTTCCTTTATCTATGCATTTTTGATCTGATAATATGTCAATTGGTGCTATTTTCTATCAATTTTTTCTCTTGCAACTCATTCAATTCTAAATGTAACATCAAGTGGTCTGTACGGATGGATACAACCCCAGATTTTCACTTGGCAGATCGCTTTCACTCCCCGCAAATGGACCACTGTTAGTACGTAAAAACCCACTTTTTTGAGTGCGGGGAAACGCAATTACGTCGCCTCCTAAATCCCGCAAAGTAACGGGTTCCACCTTACGATACTGCGCCGCATCCATTTACGATTTTACCCTTTACCCTTTCTGGTTCATCATCAGAATAAGCTTGGTCTTATCAGCCACCCTTGGATCGTCCCGTGTATAAGCGCAGTGGCTTGCCTAAAGGAGAAACCTGCCTCTTCTACTTGTACCTTCTCGGCTACAATGTATACTGATGGCCCCGACATCTCTTTGAGGAATTGTGGCGTGGTGAAGGTTGAACACAAAAGCTGAGATAGAGCACGGAGAGATACCGACGATGACCTCATGATCAAAGCTCAGCGCCCCGTCGAAAGATTGGGCTGAACTCCGGGTGCGCATACTTCCATGCAATTTAGAATTCGAACAGGCCACGCCTCCAAATCTAAGGTGAACGGCCCTATTAATGGCCAGTGCCCCAGACCGGGTAAGGTTCCCGGTGTGGCTCTGAGCAACCGGGCGTGCCACCCGGTTGGGGTCACTTACCTGCAGCCAATTATCGGACGTCGGGATGATGAGCCCCTGAACAGGGGTTGCTGGGCGTTAGGCTTTATTATGGCTGCAAGCCATCTGCCAAGGTTCTTCGAAAGCCACCTTCCAGAATGGACAGAATGGAAATCGCGCAACCTATGCATGTCGATTGCTTCTCGATCGGTCGATTTGTCCTATCTGAAAGGTGATGCCGGAGTATCTTGCCCCAGTTATTTCACGAAATTACCTAAAGGCCTCGTCAGCCTCGTAAAGCAACCAGTAGGCTTCCGAACTGGGATGAGATGACCATCCTCAATGGCATGTTCAATGGATAGCATGATGTGACGATATGATTTTCAGCACCGATTTTGCTCAATTCCTCGCGTAAAGCTAACACGTGTTATACCGACGAACCTGGAAAGATGCCGAGAATCGCAAAAGTTCATTCTAATATTACTACAAGTTTCCAAGATAAAGAAACACCTGAAACGATAAGATCAATCGGACACGAGTCCACTTTCAGTCACCAGCCATGTCTCAAAGTCCTTTAACTCGGGATGCATCTTCTTCAAAGTGGAGATGTCGGCTCCAAAGCCCGAATCATAGAACCACTGGAACATGTCACCGAAATCCTTCATCACCCACAACACACTGGAAATAACAAAGCTAAAAGTCAAAGGCACGTCCCGACCAGTTTTCTCTTTGAAGATCGTAGCCATCTCCTCGAATGTGATGTCGTCACCAGCCAAAGAAAGCGACTTGTCCGCCCATTCCTCCGGGTTAAGGAAAGCCTGAGCTGCAAAATAACCAATATCGGAGACGGCAATGACCTGTAAAGGCTTTTCCTTGACCACGTCTTTCCATGACGTAGCAAAGACTTTACCAAAGAAATTGGGAGTGAGGTTATCGAGGAAAGCGACGGGACGCAAGATCGTCCACCTCATCTCCGTACCCTTCGTTTGCTCCACCAGATGATGTTCGATATGATGTTTGCTAATGAAGTGGGGAATTTCAGTAGCAGTATCATACGAAGCGTCACCACCTCGATCCGCAGATGAATAAACGAAGAATTTGACGTTATGCTTTAGCGACGCATCGATAAGCCCTTTGCCTTGCCGTTCTTCGGCTTCCTGATCCGAGCCCGGGCCCGCGACCTATACACCCCACACGCGTTAGCTTGTGCATATCGCTGATCTTTAATGCTTTACTCTACCTGCACACTATAAACACCCCAGATAGGCTGCGACGTGATTTCCTGGGCATTCGCAAAGATGCCTTCGGGATCGTCGAGGTTGCCTTCGACCAGTTGAACTTTGGGTGATTTGCTCTTCAGTTTTTGCGCTCCAGTGGAGTTTAAATTGCGAGTGACGGCTAGAATCTCCATATCTGCATTTTGTTCGAGGAGTGCGCTGATGACGCTGCCACCTTGTTTACCGGTGGCGCCGGTGATCAGCACTGGTTTGGACATTCTTGTGGGTGAAGGAACTGTTATTGGAAATAATTGTGACTTGGAGATGGATTTTATTCTTCTTGGTATATGAATTAATTGTATGAATGAAAGATGTCTTTCAAGGATTTCTAATTCTTGACTGAAGTCGCGAGGTTTCTAGTCGGCGTCATAGTTGATAATCATCCGGATTAATCTGAGCCGGTGGATCCGATGGTCATCCGTGGATTGGCTGAGTTGCCAAGGATTTTGTGCTCCAGTAACACGAGACTAGAGAAAGCCATCTTTTTATTCTATTGGAAGATCGAAAAGATCTTGTCGAGAATCTGGGAATACAGATGAATGAATGATGGGCTCACTTATCACCAACTAATGATGTTGGTGCCTTGAGGTTTACAGCGGGTCTCTCTCGCACAAGAAAACCGGCTTAGGGGATGCTAGAAGCATTAATAGATCATGCAATTGATCCTGAGATCTTTAATCATCTTGAGCTTTTTGATAAAGAAGAAAAGGAAAAAAGAACAATTATTCTGAGAAACCGAACCCCGGACCTATCGATTCTCTAGGTACTCACAAGGTATATTCTGTATGGCCTCATTTAATGTCGCCCAGAAACTCCGCCAAGATTCAGCCAAGGCTTCTTTCCCGCCCAACGCACCAAACACTTAGGAATAAAAATAAATCAACCATATTTTGGATCAAGTGCCTCAAAATCTAGCTAAGGAATACAAAATATTACAGAATACTGACGCTGTCGAGCACCTAGATAGCAAACGTACACTCTACTATCAAGCGACTCTTCAGCGCCTGATGGTTACCCGGTCATTGAGACCATTCAGCTCAGGTCCCTCTGGATAGCCTAAGCTGTCCCCACAGAGTGGGCTAGTTGATATTCGCCACTTTTTGGTTCAGGGCATTCCCGAGGTCCCTTCAGTTCCCCTTCGATACTTCTGGATTTTAACATCCTTTAACTCCATTTTTGAAGTCTTGAACCTACACACCTCTCTGCTCTCGTAATATTATTTTTTCGACTCCTGGTAGATTATGACACTTGCCCTTCAAAATGACGAGTTTATGGTTCCAAGTCCGTTAATTCGGACCATAGAAATTTTGTATTGAACATCCATGGATGTAATGCATGGTATGAATATACTTCAACAGAGACGGAAGCGATGAAGCTTGTTGTCAGACTTATGCAATGCTTCAGGGCCATACAATTTCGACTTTCCGAATTGAAAGCTGAGGAAGTGACTTGAGGAAGTGACTACTTTCGACTGCTTCTTTTAACAACCTTCAAGTAGAAGGCGATATTGGAAGATCTAATTTGACCCTGATATATACTCCATGTTGATACTCATGATACAGCAGAATATATACAGAAAGCCTGCAGGGTTCTCACCCGAGGTCACTCAATCCGTCCTAGGAACCTTGGAAGACTTTGATCATATGGTACATTTCGGCCTAGGTCAAAACGAAAACCCATCTGAATGGACAATACAACTACACAATAACCGAGTAGCTGTCAAGGCAACACTCGGGGTTGCCTGAAGCCGGGACTATCCAATTGGCCAATTGAGTGGCCGTGCGGAGCCATCCAGGCACTAGAGCACCACTAGATCGCCTCGGGGGCGCCAAGTGGATCACCACGGACCCTGTCCAGGGTCTCTGGCCCTGGAAATCCAGAGAAGCCAAGCCATAAATAGCCAGTCTAGCAATGAAAACTGTTAAGTCTAATAATAATCCCCGCTACTTGGTAAAACACCACCAACCAAAGGTCCACTATAATGAGCCTCCGGCTTTTCCTATAAAATAATGTAGCCCACTTTCCCTACTTCATTCTTTCTGTTTTAATTCTTTCGCACAATAATACTCACGGTCATTGAAGATGTATTCACATCTCGAACATCCCGGTAGCACCGTGACAGCAGTCCACTGCAAAGCCCAAGAAGACCTACCAATCGGTTCGCATCCCCACAATTTCCATAAAAGAACGGCTAACTAATATAGCTCCAAAATCCAGTCGATCGCCTCCTAGAGCCTCAAACAATCGCTCATTTCCTCAGCTTCGCCCTCGGCGGCACCCTCCCAAACGGCACTCAACCCGACGCATCCGTCATCCGTCTGAACACCTCTGAGATATCCCACCTCCAAGCAAACTTCCCCCCAAACTCAACCGGCAAATCAATCCTGGACCGCGTCACAAGCCGCATCGGCTCCGAAGGAGATAGTGCACGTCTCTGCCTTGTCGGGAAAAACATCCATTCCCTGAAATCCCGGTTATGGGAGGGAATCCTTCCATTAAGCGATACCCGCTGGAAAGAGAAGCAATTAGATGAGTTGGGAAACTTTGAATATGCATGCCACCATCTCACGGCAGTGGTTGCTGTATTCGAGTACCTGAACACACCGATTGTACGAAAATACCTGCGTGACACTTACAACCTTATTTATGATCACTGGGTTAGCGCGGATACGTTGCTTAATGCGGACAGAGAGCGGGATGGTTTACCACGTATCAGTCTTGCGAGATTATGGACGCTGTACATGACGACCCATTTCGAGGTCATGGCGCAGCGAGCGCATGCCTGGGTTACTGCACATGTGGAGGGGCTTCGGGCTCCGCAGTTACAGGGTTTACTTGATCATCATGTGCCACCTGGAGTGACTGCGCCTGATCGGTTGCAGTGGAGGTTCATGGATAATTTGCATGTGTTGTTGGAGGTTGGTGTTAAGGCTGATTCTTTGATTATGATTCCTATGGGGGGGTATAAAGGGTATGCGGAGCTTTATCCGGAACGAATTTCTGCGGCAGCGGCTTTGGGTGAGTTGGGTGTTAGTAATGCCGAGCGAAGGGGGAAGGCTTATGCGGCGCGTATGAAGGCGCGGAGTCATCAGATTGTGTTTGATAATATGAGGCCTTGGAATTGCGATGGGAGGGGCCAGCAGGGGGGGCCGTCTGGAGAGAGATATCGGCGGTTGGCTTTGGAGCAGATTCAGGCTCAGAATGAGGTTAGGGAGGTGATGCGTGGGGTGTCCAGGCCTTTGCCGAAAGAGCCTTGGATTAGTTCTTGTCTTGCGGCTAGGGAGAATGCCCCGGCTGATAAGAAGTTTGAGTATGGGTTGAAGGTTTATCGTTTGACTTACGGGCAGTCGGAGGCTGAGTGGGCGGAGTTTGTTCAGATGATTGAGGCACATATCTCTGACTGGGGAGATGGGCAGACGGGATCTCATCTTCTCAAACCGCACTTGAAACTTTGTTGGGTTGATGGAAAGGAACATGATATTGCGGAAGGTGATGTTGAAGCTGCTAAACGGTTGGTCTTGGTCCCTTTCTTCGCTTACAAGGACGCATCTAATTTGAACAGACACTTTAACAAGGCAAATGAAGACAATGACGATAATGGAAATCTACGCATGCAAGACAATGTCTTCATAGCCATCGACTCAGCCTCATTCGCTTCTTATACCACGAAATCCTACCGAGCCGCAACATCAATGGTTCTGGCTGGCGATTTCAGCGGCTTCGTTCTTGCCGTTGACCCAGACTTCGACCCGAAAGAGGGCATCAGTCGACCCGACGAATCTCCTGGTTACACTGGCCAGATGCGGATTCTTGGAGGTCTCGTCTGGGGTGACCTCTACGCTCTTTTTGCGTCCCAATCAGCATTACTAGAAGATCTATGGCCCTTGGCAATAGACCACCCGAACCAAGTATACGTTGGTCCAACGACCCCAATGCTGGTCTACGTATGGAGGAAGCAGAATGCGGCGCGGTGGATTCTCCTACGAGAAGTGGTGGAATATGCAAAGCGTAAGATGGGAATGACTACATCATCAACATCTGCATCTACACCTAGGGATCCATCATCTTCTGCGAATGCCTCAAATGAAGCACCACAGCCGGCATCAACATCACAAGCAGCGGACGGCTCTGTTCCAAACCCAGCCCCAGGTTTAGATCCTATCAATGCGCAACTTCGTCAAGTTATGCTCCGGGAATTTCAGCGCTATCTGCGCCGACATGATGAACATGTTCAGGCGGTCATGGTTGATGAAATGTTGGATACTCCTCCCGGCGGTAATATAGATGTTGCTCGGCTGCGACAGCGAGTGAATGCTGATTCGGAGAGGCGACAGCAGCAACAACGGGATGGGATAGATCCGGATTATGAGGACGAGACAGGTGGACTTCCACCGGGGTGTGTTCCGCAGTAGATGATGCATAGTATACCCTTTCTTCGTCTTGAAGTACGAGTGCCTTTTAAAACTTCACATTTCCTCGTACGCCAAATCACTCTCTATAGTCTATAATCTCTAGTGAAGACTCCAGGCATAGGAAGCTCGTAAATTTGGGGCAGTAGCTAGTCAAGGAATTTATATGTACAGTCTAGTAATCCCCTGACAATAAGAAGCCATCAGCGAATATTAGCAGCTCAATTACCTCCACTCCCTTTTCCATCTTAGATTAACACCCTCCACGCTTCACTCATCTCTAGCATAAGGCCTCATTACCGGGCCTTCCCACTTATGCCGTCCGCGAACAATCCAATCCCCACAGGCAAACAACATGACAAACCCAAGGACAGGCCCGGCATAATTCATATTCTCTGCGGTAACCGGCACCGTAGCCGGAAAGGGAAGGAAGATGGCGAAATAGGTAGCGAAGAGGATGGCAAGAAGATTCATGGGGAGGCCAAATTTCCCTAGACTAAATGTTCCCCGTGGAATATCCTGGGGAGCCGTGAAGCGCTTCAAGACAAGGAGAATTAGAGGGATAAGATAGGAAATATAGAGACCGAGCGTGCTGAGCGAGAGAATAGCATTGAATGCGGCCGTAGACCCAATCTGAATGAACGAGAGCGCGAAGATGCATGATGCAACTAGGAGCAAAGCACGTAGGGGAATCTTGTAGGTCGGGTCAACGAATGCAAAGAACTCGGAGAAGGGGAGTCCGTTGTCTCGAGCGAAAGCCCAGGTTAGACGCGTGACGGAGGCGAGGCCGTTGAATAGGGCGATCCAGCCCGGGAGCATGCCCAGTGTCATTAGGACGTAGGTGGCTGCCTTGGATCCGGTTGCTTGGTAGGCAATCGTGATGATTGGGTAGCCTGTTGCGCTGGTGAGGGCTTCGGTGTAGTCGCCCATACAGTAGAGGACCGCTATCAGGTAGGCGAATGCGAGAACTCCGTTGATCAGGGTACCGTAGATCATGGAGCGGGGGACGACGACTTTGGCGTTTTTAATTTCTTCGCCCATGTGGATTATGCCGTCGACGCCTGTTGGTGTTAGATTGTTGAACACCATCAGGGATGGTGGAGGGACGTACCAGCTAAGGGAGTAATGACACCAAGAAGACCGACGGAGAATACAACTCCAGAATTTTCCCAGCCACTTAAGCCGCCGACAAAAGTATCCCAGACAAACGAGTCGGGGTTTCGAGGGGCGAGGATAACGAAGACGGCGATGGTGACGGGTAGGAAGACGACATGCATAATACCCGCAGCAACTTCGATGGCTCCCAGAACGCGACGCGCAAATATATTAATGACGATCGGGATGATTGCAACTGCCCACATGAGGAGCGTACCGCGCCACCTCACAAGCTCATAGCCAGGGTTTGCCAGCACAACCAAACCCTGGATTTGAGTTCCGATGAAATAGGGTGCGATGCAGACAAGAGCAGACCAGGAGAAGACAGTGACCCAACCTTATGATGTTGAGCATGATAAAATAAACGAAGAGAAAGGGCCGGGAATGCGCTCACCCTGGAAGAAACTGATGAATCGACGACCACGAGGCGCAAGGAAATAGCTCCAGTGATATTGAGCACCTGCAGTTGGGTGTCTGTCAATCTCGTCAGCAGTGGCACTTTACACTCAATTATGGACATACAGAGAGGCCAGCTCGGCTAAAGAGCATGCAATAGCCAGATTACCCAGGGTACTCAAGATAATTCCATAAACAATTGCTGCAGGGCCGCCGTTGTACAGCCCCGCTAGCAAACTACCACCGGCAGATTCCCATGTGGCAAGTAGGCACGCGGAGAATGCGACAGATGAGAAGAAGTTAAGATATCTCTGGTGAACGATTAGTATCTCCGCAGGTCAATCGAACGATGGAACTCACCTCCAGTTGTTGTTTCTGGCGCATTGCCACGCTCTCATAGGCCCCATTCCAATTCTCTGCTGGCACTGACCGCACAGCGCTCTCGCTCTTCATTTCCATCTCTTCCTGCATATTGAAAGACATCCGATGCTAGAATAGTCGGAGAAAACAAGTCGACGGAGAACAGACCGGCCTGAAGACGGCAAGAAGTACTGCGACCTATCTTGGCGTCCTTGCCTCCTCATTTCCTTCAACAGAGGCTAGACAGGGTTCTTGATTGCGCAATTAATGCAAAACGAATAGTCGACACCTCGCTTGCGACTCGCATGCGACTTCTTGCGCCTCGTTGCAAAGGTCCTGTTCGCTTCGGCACAAACCCTTGTCATTCGCAATCTAGTAACGAGGCCGGTTGTGTTTAGTGCTGTTTAGCGCCATTTAGTGTCATTTAGCGCCGTTCAAAGCGGGAACTGGACTCTCCCGGAGATACTCCACGCGGCCTAGTGATTCTTGGCCCGTTCGGCCCCGGATTCTGGGGGTATTCTATAGGGCTCACAGAAATTGTATCCCTAAACAGGAGGAGACGCCGTGTGGCCACCACCACAAACCAACCGCCACCTTATGCGGTGTTTCGCTGTGAGCAGGGCTCGGGCCCGAAGAGACAAGGAGGTCATTAATTGAACACCACAAAATTGGTTAGACACCTTACTAACCACATGTGGTGTCATGCAGTAATTGTAATTCAGACACAGTGCTACTGTACCTAATTTCCTCCGCATTGAATAACACCAAGATAACGCTTCATTCGAGCCGACATATACTGCACCAATACTTTAGTCCTGGGTAAGAAAAGGCAGCTCAGTAAATGCCACTTCTTAATCAACTTCACAATCCAGAGTATCTTAGTGTGAGCAAGTAGGTACCTAAATATGTACTCGACAATGTTACTCTGAATTTCGAATACTGCGCTTTCCCTGATACCGTTAATGTAGTGTTCAATTAAAATTCCCAGAATCAACAAGGGTTGTCAACTTCCAATAAAAAAGAATTGTAGGGTCAGGGATGTGAAAAGGCTGGATTTTCTTTTATGAGCACCCATCTCCACAGGTTCTCCAAACTGTTGAAGACGATGTCATGGTGCGATGACCGACCAAAAAAATGCCTTCGAGGCTATTTCAAGCGATAATCGCGGCGCTATCATCACCCTGACCTCGGTGTCTCTTCTGATTGTGGCCATCATCTTTGTGCTTGCTAAACTCGGTTCGGTGATTTATTTCAAGCAGCGACGGACGGCAGTCAACACTCCCATCTGGGTCGCTTTGGCTCTTGCAATTGTTCAAGTCGTTGTCTTACAGAAGGCGGTTGATTATGGACTGGGAAAGCACCAGAGCCGGCTGAGCGAAAGCAACATCCAAGCCTGGAGCAAGTTCGCCTTCGCTGCTCACATTCTGTTCATCTTTGTCTTGGCGCTTTCAAAATTGTCGACCATTTTGCTGGTTTGGAAGTTAACGCCGAGCCAGAGCTTGCGTCGTAGCTGTGTGGTCACCGCTGGTATAGTTGTCGGATGGTCGATATTCTCAGTATTGAGTATAGCTTTTCAGTGTGAATTGCCCGATCCGTGGCTATACTCTCCCAAGCGATGTGCTGGAGAGGTCAGTATACACGAAGGCACCGAACCACAATTGACTGAATCTCATCTAATCTCGAACAGGGTGCCCTGTTCTACCCCATCGCAGTCTTCAATATCCTCACGGAGATTGTTATTGTTGTCCAACCGTTCATGATGATGCGGAATGTTCAGATGGCCTGGGACAAGCGGGTGAAGATCCTGTGCTCCTTCTCTTCGCGCATAAGGTATGGCGCTAAATCCAGGAGCTTTCCACTGTTTTAATAACTCACTTATCAATCCATTACAGTATCGTCGGCCTCGGAATTGCCCACCTGGCCCTCATACCTTCCTTCGTTCACTCAACCGACGTCTCCTGTCTGACACCCCATTCCCCGTTCAACTCCCTTCGATGCCTCATTGGATTGATCTGACAAGTATTTAGGGGACATAGTGAACTGGGAGACAGTTGGCCAGGCAATGATGCTCACAACCATTGTCATTGCCTGCGTTCCAACCCTCTACCATATCTTTGCCGGCCTTCACTCTGGCCTGACAACAACCCAGATCCCTGACGGGATCGGGTTCGAGCTCCCGCAGACCAAGCTCAGTGGGTATATCAATCAATCTTCCTCGGGAGCAAGCCAGTCCCATTCGAGGTTGCCGTCACGTGTATGGTTGAAGAGGAATGGACGGTCAATGTTTGATGGGTGGGGAGGTGAGACTGGGGTTATCACTGAGGTTTCGTCGGGTCAGGATCCAAATCAGAATGAGGGTGGTAGGCAGTCTAGTTCGAGTGAGGGTACGGAGAGCACGCGGCATTTGACGCAAGCACATCAAGGGAAGGGAGGTGTGCTAAGGACGGTAGATGTCACGGTGGAAATCGAGGAGCATTGTCTAGACCGGCTTTGAGGGCTATACACAACATGGGGTGCTTGTTAGACCATTTGAGCAGATAAATGTCGATCATGGATGCTATGTGCCACGAGTGCGTTGATCAAGGAAAAGCTTTATGTTTCAATGCTTAACAATTCCCAATTCCTTGAGATCATTCATGCTGACGTTTGGTCGAGTATGCTCGGGTTCGAAAAGATCACGTATAGTAACCATTCCGAATTTGGGGTATCTAGTTGAACTGACCTCTATTGGGTTTTCATCAGAGCCATAGAGAAAGTTTATCACTTCGTCTGTAAGAAGAGCAAATGTCCCAGAATGTCTGTAATCGCCCTCCATGACGATTCTAACGACTGGTCTCAATGACTGATCTCGCTTGGTCCACTCAAGTTCATCCCGCATCCGCTCTAAGAGCTCAGGCTAACGCCGTTTATTGTTAGGAAACATAAGAAAGCCATTGTGAGTCTTTAGTGCGTTGAAGGAGTGGAAATGGTGGAAATGAGGGGAATATACGCGGGTACGGACAAATACCCCATTAAATAAACCTTGAAGAATCAGGGGCATTACTTGGGTCGTTTACAATGTATAATTTGAAATAATATGCAGTTGTATTATGTAGAAATCTCAAGCAGAATGAAGTATGTCAAATCCCGGATCCATGCAATGCAGAATCCATACCCCAACGCCAGACAATATGAGTCACCGATATTTATGCATGAACAATCATCGCTAATAATAAATTCAAAACCAAATTTTCAACCCCATTACTCCATCAGTTCGACAGGTGGCCGAGAAGTCTTCGGCGGCGTCTTCTGCAGCGACATACCATCATCCATATCGATGTCCTCATCAGCCGGCAAGCTCACATCCTCGACCATAACAGCCGGCAGGTTCGGGCTATGGCCGTGATCCTCAGGGTTGTAGATAATAGTGCTGCTGCGGCTACGCTGCTGCGATGCCGCAAGCGGCCAGCTGGGCGTCCTCTGGTCTGACGAGATAGACACAGGCGTAGCAGGATCGACGCTCATAGGCTCAGCCTCCGGCTGATCAGTCTTCAGCATCGCCAGTGCATAAGCGAGATCTTGAGCGTGCACTTCTTTGTTTGGGGGATCCTCGTTGCGCATCATCCATCCGTGCGGGGGGCTCGGTGGCGGGGAGATAAAGAAGAGCTTGTCGCTTTGGGGCGCGGCGAGTAGCTTTGTGCGCTGCATTTCTTCTTCGGTCAAGATGGGTGTTGGCTCGCCGAAGTAGATACGGGGAGTGGTGTGGCGAAGCAGGTTGCCCTCTAGCATCTTGCGGACGGTGATAGCATCTTTGTCGGAGTAGAAGGAGCAGACGATGCGGCGGAAGGATGGGAGCGGGGAAAAGGAGTACAGAGGTACAACTGCGGTAATTTTGTTGCGAATATCATCCAGAGAAGAAGGTTGAAAGATGACAAGGTCGTTGAGGTCTGTGATCAAAAGTGTGTTTGAGGGAGGCGATGGGTGGGAAAGCGCGGGGAGGCTGTCCAGGTCGATAGATAGAGAGGGCCGAGAGCGGGAATGAGTTGGTTCAAAGGCAGGCTCTAGAGAGCAAGCGGGAATCGATACTGATTGCGCCATTATGTTGTATGTGTGTAGAGCAGTGTGGTGTTGAATGGTTGTTCAAGTGGGAAAGAAAAGCGGTGGGCGGATAAGGTCTTGATAAAGGGGAAGGCGAAGGTTTGCCACCGGATTATAGTAGACAAAGGGTCTAGATTTTGGGATAAAATTGGAAATATTTGGCGGAAATTTGAAGAGTATTTATCTGATTTCCTTAAAACAACGTTTCACCTGTGGATCTAACTCGCCGAGGCGCAGCCAATGTATTTATCGCCATGTTTGCGTATCTCTACACCTGCACAGCCCGATCCGCACGAAACCGACTCGCCGTTCCTGGAAAGATCCACACTCCGCGTCCTTTTCACTGCGTACTGGCTGAGCCCCTTCCATTACTCTAAACCCTTTTAGGAAATGCATTCGCGAAATTTCACCCTGCATGCGCCACACCTTATGCGCCACAGCCTTTATATGGGCTTTGTTTTGTCGGTTTTGTCGGTTTTGCCGCCTCGACTCAAGCTCCGCCCTGCAGGTACTCTACCGCGCAAATACTGGGGCAAGTTCGCGCCTCCGCCTCAGCCTTCTAGGGTCCGCCATGACCTCGATTATTATTCTGCCTGGATACACATCGCGGGGCTTGGTTGCTCCGGGCAGTGCCGCTGCGGAGACTGATCAAGGTTCACTCGCTTCGACTGGTGCCACGGGACCTAACCGACCGGGCAGGGGATGAACCGGCTGTATGCCTAACGCAAGGCTGCATTATTCACCTTTGCGCTTACACTACCAATTGCAGAGTTCGCTTTCCAATACCCCACCTAAATTTGTGCTCGTGCGTAATGTGGAGCCTTCGTGATAATGCATCGACAAGACACGTTCACATGTCATTGTCCTGCCTCAACAAGGCGTGGGTGCCGAGTGCTACCATGCGTCTTTCCCGTAATTTATGAGGGCTTTGCTTTCCAGGCAAACATGAGTTAGCCTTGACACTTGTTGCGTGATAGGGGCCATAGTACGCCTCTGGGTAAGCTGACCTTCCCGTGTTTCCTAGAGGAGCCGGCCTCGAAGAAACCGGGTTTAGGCATGTGTTCAGTCACTCAGCATGGAATAGCTGGGCATATATCTACTTTACCACGTATAAGGCGAGAGAAGCCGTAGTCACGGGCGGCTTTATGAACTGGTGGACCTCGGATTATTCCTTTAAATTTTCCCCAGGAGCCTCGAGGCCTAGGAAGGGCCCATCAAAGTGCGCGCTATGTACTTGTTCAATAACTAGATACAGATCCCTCATGGAACACATTTAGATAGGATATCTGTTCAATTGAACCTTTATATTCAGATAATCCTAAAGAATAATGTTTAGTCAATGAATAACCCTCCCGAAGCAATGATATGCGTTCCATTCATCCACCGCGCCCGCTCCTCACATAGAAACGCAACAGCATACGCGATTTCCTCCGGCTGTCCCATACGAGGTCCCACAGGCGTCTGATCAATGATAGGCTGGAGAATCTTCATCTGTTCCTCACCAGCAGCAGCAAAGCCTTCCGTCATAGTCGGGCCAGGGCTGACAGCATTAACGGTGCATCCATATTTCGGGGGAAGCTCCTTCGCCCTAAACTCTAAGTCAGTATCTCAATTACACCAAAAAAGATCAAAATCCACTCACCAACACTTCGTAAATGAATCCACCATACCCTTAGTCCCAGCATAGATCGTCTGGTTAGGTGGTGGACCCCGGGCCGAGATACTAGCAATGTTCACAATCCGCCCACTGCCCTTAGTGAGATGTGGCAGAACGGCCTTGGTCAAGAGAAAAGTACCACGTCCATTGATATTGACCAGGAGATCCCAGTCCTCAAGAGTCTGTTCCTCCAGTGGTTTATTAACAGCCAATGCAACGCAGTTAACCAGGATATCAATGCGATTCCATTCTGCCATTGCGGCATCTACCAGTTTCTGGGGCGAGGCAATCTGGGACATGTCGGCTTCCACCGCGATGGCGGGCGATGGGAGTGATGAGACCACGTTATCGGCTTCGTTCTTCAGGCCGGCGGAGGGGTAGTTGACTACTGTGCTTGCTCCACGGGAAGATAGCTCGCGTACAATGGCGGCACCAATGCCTGAGCTTGACCCTGTGACGATGGCCACCTTTCCGGATAGAGTCTGGGCTGACATTTCGAGTGTCTGTTTAAGCTGGAGAAGGCGTCTTGTTGCTGTAGAATCCAGGATGTCTGGTGATGCGCTGGATGTTTAGCTTATGGGCCCGTGAGTCCTATGGCGGGTGTCGAGGGTATCAAGCTTTGTGCTCGCTAATGAAGAAGCGGTTGTCACTGAACTATTTGGTGAAGAAGTTCGGGGGATCTTTCTTAATAGTATTTGCTGAATAGGTGAAGGTGCGGGCATCGATCCGTGGGCACTATTCAACCCCACATCCCGATACTGCATGGTTTTCTTCCCCACATCAACGTTAGCTTATGAATCTCGGGAAAAGGCTGACGACGCGAATATGAAATGATAAGCAGAGATCCAGATTACGGTCGAATTGAAAAAAATTGAGGACTCCTGAATGCACAAGGTATACTGTATGCAAAACCCCAAATTCTCCGACAACTCGACGTGTTCGTCCTACGGTTGTATTCATAATTGGGTAGAATAATAATGATGATAATAATGTCTGCAAAAGCTTTATATGTATCTACTGATCTTTAGGGTTCCTACCTAATGGCCTCCAATGTAACTACTGATTTCCTGCGATGGTGGGCCCCACTGTTGGTCCAATGAGAAGGTTTAGGGCCGGTGAGGCTCGGCGCTAATTCAGCCGCGTTGAAACCCTGTACCCTGAAACTCTGAGACCTGTCTAAACCACATCTCAACAGCAAAAAACATCCCGGGGAAAGAATGAGGGAAATGCGTCTGTTTCTTTTCTTTCGGCAGACTTTCCTATTCTTGGTATTATGCAGACCGTTGCACGCTTTCGATGACCGACCGCCAGGTTTAGATGTCCAGCCTATCGGCATCCATCTTGGGCTCGATTCCATGTTTGTGTTTCCAGTCGCTTCATGTTGTAATATTACTGACGAGGTTCTTTTTGTGATTAGAACAGCGGCTTATGCACATTCCCTGAATAATGTTAGCATAGTAGCAGGAATTCAAGTGCATCAATCGAACGAATTTCTGGAAGAGTACAGGCAAACCACAGAACAACTTCGTTATGCATTCTGGCTGCAAGACTTGGGAAAAAACGACGGAGCGTTCAACTTGGCAATTTTCAATTATCTCGCCAGTGGCCGCTGCTATCTCGACGATGAATATGTATGTGGCTAATCTATTGAGCGTACTGGTTGACATTTCTGGCTCTACCAGAGCTAGAGATATCATGCTACGATGTGAGATGATCCAGGAGTCATTAAGTAACACCCTGTCTTTGGCTTTGAAACGTTTTATATTCGACTTGCAATCTGAGGAGCCGGATATTCCTTCGGATGAGTATATGAAGAAAGCATTCGTGGAAGCGTTTAAAAACATCAAAGAAGTGTCAAGGGAGCTCAGTGAAATCGAGATTACAGGTGCAAGCATTCTCATCCCAGACTTCTTTGATCACCACATCCGAGGACTCGTGAGAGATGCTGCTTTCGAAGCTGAGATTGACAATATCGGAGTCCGCAGTCCGCAGGAGCTGGTCAGGCAGCATAGTGGAATTCTAGATGAAGTCGCTGCACCCTTCCGGTTCGATGAATGGCCGCAAAGGCAAAACGAAATTATAATTGACTACGGATTACGGTATCTTCACATTCATACCCAAAGCGGCAGGTGCCGAATGGAACGTGTGCTGGATGCATTGAGCTGCAGTCGCGTTCCGTATATCCTTTACCACAGGGTCATTTCTTTTGATGAGTCGCTGGGCAAGCAGGTTGAAATGGGCGCGTCAAGCGATGATCTGTTTCAAGCTCTCTGGCGAACCAGGTTCGCTATGAAGCAACCAACTGGGAAAGATGAAGACCAAGATCAAGATCATTATGAAGAGTGGCCACTTGATCTACAGGACTGGTGGATCGGAGAGGACGAGGGAGCGGTTCTTCGCTGGGAGGATGTGCAAGCAGCTGAGGCGGAGTATATCGATCTTCTTTCGGATATCTTGAACCAAGCTTTGGATTGTGTACAAGGTGAGGACTCAATTCTGTCTCATTCTTCGGCAAAAGCAATGCTAATCGTGATAATGAAGGACAAGAAAACGAACATGGGGTGCGCCCTGACCCTATTCATCGAGTTATTGTGTTCGGAAATTTCTGCGATCGTGCCCTTGTAAAGAAGGCAATTAAGAGAAGTGTTGGCGAGCATGTCAACATTATTGGAGGCGGCTCAGAACTAGATAATGCGTTGGCAGCCAAAGGTGGAGCTCGCTCGGCTTTACAGCTGTACGATGTGATGCAGATCTATAAAAAAACCAAGATGAAGCTTGACTCAGAACATGATGAGCTTTAGCGAGTCCTCGGTGCAAGTCTAATCATTTGATTCACAGATAACACATTACGGGTGCAGTAGCCTGGAGTAAAGTAGGTACCCTAGGCTGAGTACCCTGCTTTCATTTCCATTTCATGACTCTAATCAAGAATTAGAAAACCAAAGAATAGGACATTAGATACTGTTTGCTTCGAGCAACAATGTGAACTACTTAAGTTGAACATTTGCGATAGACTATATTCCATGAGCATCCAAGTATATCCATTGTCTTAAACCCAATCAGGAAGGAACTCGTCGGCCCAGCAATTTAATTTTCCCGCGGTCAGGTGATGATGGATCCAATTTTGCCCGATGATCGCAGTATCCGAACACCTTCTTGTCCATAACCTTGCATAATACTCAATTGCAATTCTACCTTCATAATGTTCCAACGGACTCTCCTCAGACAGGCTCAGGCCGCCCGGTCCGTTCTGGCTTCCTCTTCTTCCACATCCTCCGCCCCGTTGGCTCTCCGCCGGACATCACAGTTCCAAACACGTCTGCCCGCTGCCGTGCGGCCATTCGCTCCCCAGCCTTTCGCCCGCTCCTACTCTACCGAGAACAAGGAGGCCGAAGCTACCGAAAATGCAGAGGCCGAGGACCCCGTCAAGAAGCAGCTTGAGGCTAAGGAGAAGGAGGTTATTGAATTGAAGGTATTTACTTCCACCCACTAGCTTGGCTTTTTCTATTTCATCTATACGCTATTCAGTCGCTAACATATTTCTTGCTCTAGGACAAATACTTGCGCTCTGTCGCCGACTTCCGCAACCTCCAGGAGCGCACTAAGCGCGATATGGACGGTGCCCGCAACTTCGCTATTCAGCGCTTTGCTAAGGATCTCCTCGACAGCATTGATAACCTTGACCGCGCGCTGCTGGCCGTGCCCGCGGAGAAGCTCAACGCTGCCCCTACTGAGGAGAACAAGGCTCTGCTTGACCTCGTCACCGGTCTCAAGATGACCGAGAACATCCTCATGAGCACCCTCCAGAAGCACGGTCTCGAGCGCTTCGACCCCGGCGAGCAGGTCGAGGGCAAGGCCCAGAAGTTCGACCCCAACCTGCACGAGGCTACCTTCATGGCCCCGTCCAAGGATCTCGAGGACGGCGACGTTATGTACACTCAGAGCAAGGGCTTCCGCCTGAACGGACGGGTTCTTCGGGTAGGTTTTCTTTCCCGTGTCCGAGCTGCAAGACATATGCTAACTGCTTTTTCTTTTCTTTTTAGGCCGCCAAGGTTGGTGTCGTTAAGAACGCCTAAATTCTCACTTCTCCATAATCTCCCTTATTTCTTCCTTTTTCCTTCTCTCTGTACCATATATCATACGTCATGATCACGATGGGGATTGGCATTTGGATTCTGCTGGCTGTTGGGTCCGGAAAACGTTTCTTCCTTATATCTGCTTGTCGCTTGGATCTGTATGATACACCCTTCGTTGCATGTGACTGGAGGCGTCTGGATTGTCTCGTGTTGGGGTAGTTTGTCCCTTGTTTTCGCACAAAATGTGTTTGATAACTCTCTCCTCATTTCTTGTATAATACACTACCATCCATGGATATTTAGAGGCGTATAATTGCCTCGGATCGATCTCAATTGGCTCAAGTTCTTGGTGATACTTGTAAAGATAGCACATACCCAGGTGATGGCATGGGGAATTGACACCTGGGCATTGAAAAGAGCACTTAGGCAAGAGAATGTTTGAAGGTGAGTTATGTTGTACATTGTTACACATCGTACACAGAGGTATATAGAATAATATAGTACAAGTAGACCGGCCTCTGATCACCTCAACTCCACGCCATGGTCACCAACCAGCTTAGCCCGAACCTTGTCATGCATTTCATTGGCCTCCTCGTTCGTCAAAGTCCGCTCCAAGCTGCGGTAGTTAATGCGATAGCACATGCTCTTGCGCCCAGTCTTGGGGTGCGTAAACTCGTCAATGCAAGTAACATCCTCAACAAGATCACCACCGATACCACGAACGATCTCCATAACATCGTTCTCATGGAAAGGAACTCCTCCACCAGCAGCACTGCTTCCACCAGTAACAGCGGCAGGAGGCAACCAGAAGGCAACATCCTTGTAGCAAGCTGGGTGCTTGGAGAAGGGCTCAAAGCGAGTAATTGTTCCAGCCTTGAACTGGGAGAGGAAACGCTCATCCCGAGACCAGAAGAGACGGATATCAGGAATGTTAAACAGGAGCATAGCGATACGCTCAATGCCCAATCCAAACGCCCAGCCAATTCTGTTAGGAACATCAGAGTTGATTAAGAGATCCTGCTTGATGACACCACACCCAAGGATCTCAAGCCACTCGCCCTGCCAGAAAACCTCCATTTCCCACGAGGGACTAGTAAAGGGGAAGTAAGCTTCAACCCAGCGCACCTTCAACGGCTCCGCGGGAGCACCACCAGAGCTAGCAGCAGCAGCTTTACTGCCTTCCGTGAAGACCTTGATAACCATCCGTTCCAAAGACCGCTTAAGGTGCGCCGCGATAGCCTCAACCTCCTCTTCACTGTGATGCTCTGCCTGCAACGGATTCCGCTGAGCATGGATGGTAGGATTTGGATCCTCAACAACAACATCATGACGCGGAATCAATTCCACATCAGCCCTGATCTTCGCAGCAGTTTCCGCCGAGTGACCCAGCGGATCACTGTCCGGCCGCTTCCATAGCATCGCGCCCTCCATCTGATGGAAAACAGGGTAATGACTACGATCAATCGCATCACGACGGTACACATCCGCAATGACAGTGTATCCCACCTCCTCAGGACGCGTCTGCTCATTCCGGTTGAGTTGCTGGAAATATGCCTGCTGGTGGGCGCTCGTATGTGTGCGCAACACCGTCTTGTCGTTGATATAGTATGTATCCGTGCGACTGCGGCCCGGGTGATCCGGTGGGAAACCCAGGACATCGAAGTTTTGTCTCGTTGATACGACGGGGCTCTTCTCAAAGTGATTGCCGAATACTGGGGCAGGGAATTGGCTTTCGATTAGCTTGCGAGTGATTGCTAGAGGGTGGTTCTCGTCGAGGTAGAGGCGGCGGCCGACATGGGAGAGAATCTGGTCTGGGGTGTTGGTCCATTCATCGGTGGGGTAGGTTGTGCCTTCGATTGTCTGGTTGGACTTTTTTGTCTGCGGGGTTTGGGCAGATGCTTGGGCAGTGGCTTTGTTGTCGGTTGCTCGGAGAGCTGTCGTGGAGCTCCAGTCTCTCTTGATAGCTGGGATGGTTTCGAGCGGGGAGATACGAGGAATTGGGATTCGTGGGCGCGTTGCGGCGATGGACCAGCGGCCGCTGCTGGCGCGCAGGGCTCGGCCTGTGGCAAACAATCGCATTGCTGGGCTTGGTTGGCTATTGCTGCGTCAAGTTGTATGGGCCGTTGGAATCTCAAAAACATCCCCGGGCCGGGGAAATGAGTCGCCGAAGTATCACCATCTCCGCTGTGGGCCTTACTCCGTGCTATACATTCTGCTAGGGCTATCTAATATTCCTTTATGCCTTCTTGATTTCATTCATTGGCTATTCTAAATCTTTTATTACTATTAAGTCTGTGATCATCTCAAAAATTATATTGAGATTGAACCCTATGCTAATCTTGCACTTGCCAGAAACCTTGGAATATATATTTGCGTACGACCCAGTCTTGGGCAAGCGCCAAACCACGAAAAGCCCTAAGGTCGTTGAAATATCCCAACCGGAAAGGAATCTTAAAAAATCTCGACACGATATATTTATTGATGATATGCTTCAATTCAATTCCCCAAGATCTCCAGACTAGACAATTATCAACACCAAGGATTTCCTTAGTGCCAGGCCCGACATGTTCTACTGGAAGGCTATATTCTGCAGGTAATCCTTTGAACGAGACTAAGAATGACTTTCAAGGTTCCAGACACCAGAAAATAGCAGGGAAGGGAAGAACCAGGGCGTAGAAGAACTTGGTTGAAATGGCGCCTTGGGGGAATCGGTTAGTATAGTACCGTGGAAGCTTATAATAGCGCCTGATAATATCGAATGAAGTGAAGTATGCCTCTTCGATGACTGAGACGGCACGCCTCGGCTGGCTGACATATCCGTATCTGTCAGTTCCCTTTTATCTTGTCAGTTGCCTAGAAATGTTCTGAAGCCTTTTTAAACGAGGTACATAGAAGCCAAAGAAAGAATATTCGGAATACCCGTGATTCGCCACGACTCGTATGACGGATTTGGCATCTGTTTCCGAAAGCCACCTGACAAAGTTAGTTTTTAGAGACCCCCCAATCCGTGAAAGATTAAAGATTGAAGGTTTTTATCCAAATTGATGTGTGGCTTGGCAATGAAAAAGAATGGAGACGGATATGTTTAACCCTCCACACCGGTAATGTATTTTTAACGAACATGACTAGATTGAATATAGGGTACCATCGACCAGGCGGGATCTTAACTACATACTACCTATTGCTGCCAAAAGCCATATGACCAGAAAATTACTAGTAGTTCATGCCCTTTCAGAAAGCCGCACTTGGTATGTCAAGTTGCTTCCTTTACTTTTTTTAGCCATGGATTGATTGAGCTGCTTTGAATTTTATACTTAGCTGAGATTAGCGCATATGCATTTCGGAGCTTCAGGGCTTCTGTAACGTTATCTTTCTTATCACCTAGCTTCTTAGAACTTCGATTGTTCGGCTCTCGTTTCTTGATTTTATACATTTGGTCTTAATCTTCTACGTTTACCACGGGCTACATGGCGTCTCTATACATACACGTGCAGTAGGCCTTCCACATGATCTGCGACCATTCCTTTCCAAGAAAAGCCTAGAGAGCACACCGCAGGATAAAATAGTGGGCTAGTCAAACCCAAGCTCACTCATTACCCAATTCTAATCTAGTTCTCCACCTCCGATAATCGCATGGAGGGGTGAAACTTTGAGAACCCCTCGTCCCTCGGTAATCCGATTATCGATCCTTTGCACCCCCGAAACATCCGCAATTCCACCGAATATGCCCGTATACAGGCTACATGCCACCTGAGCTACTTTTAACCGATAAGCATAACTATAACTCTCATAGAATGACGATACATTCTCGGGAACTACTTTTTACCTCCGATGCCTGTTCATGCTTAATTTGACCGTGGCGTATGTTCCTTACAGGAAGGCGGTTCACCGGGGTAGAAACAAAACCGAGCCTCTGATTGGTGCAGATCTCCAGGATCCTCAAGGCACAGCCGCTGATTGGTCACGATACGCCATGGCTAGCCATGGATTCGGCGACCTGATTTGTGTCCGTCGGTATTTGCGATCCAAAATTACGTCAAAAGGTCACGGTCAAAAAATGGCGATTTTCTCACAAAATTAATGAGAGAGCTTCTCTTTTGAAACCACACTCTCCCCTCCCTATATTCATTATTGCCCTCACTTCCCTACACGGGAGACTTGTTTCATAAGAATAGAAACAGGATATGGCAGACAGCAAGTTATTACAGGCTCCGGCTCACTCGCGGGTGGCGCCTGTGTCGACGCCGCTGTCGAAGTCGCAGAAAGTCCATTACCCTTTCTGGTTCGGAGGGTCGGCTTCATGTTTTGCGGCTGCCGTGACACACCCCTTAGATTTGGGTAAGAGACATTATAAGCTTGACCTATTCATTGCGTGCTAACCCTTTTTTAGTCAAGGTATTTTAGCTCTCCTAAAGTTCAGGCCCAGACCCTGAATCGCCACCCCCGGACTCACGCTGATCGTGCAATTTCGTCGCATTCTAGGTTCGGTTACAAACACGTGCGCCAGATGCTCCAAAGTCTATGCTGGGAACCTTTGGACATATTGTCAGACATAATGGCGTCACAGGCTTATACAGTGGTGTACGTTCAACTCCGTGCCTCGCCTTGAAATCGGATACACCACCGGTTACTCCAAGTTGAGAAGACGCAAAAGCTGACCAGATGTCAATTGATTGGGAATATATAGCTCTCCGCTGCCCTTCTGCGCCAGATCACCTATTCCACCACCCGCTTTGGTATCTACGAAGAACTCAAAAACCGTCTCACAAAGCCTGACCCAACTTCCTCTCTACCACCTGCTCCGCCAGGCCTCCTTACCCTACTTGGAATCTCCACCGTGTCAGGCTTCATCGGTGGTTTCGCCGGTAATCCCGCGGACGTGATGAACGTGCGCATGCAGTCTGACGCCGCCCTGCCAATTGAGCAGCGCCGGAACTACCGCAATGCCTTCCACGGATTAATTCAAATGACCAAACAAGAAGGCTTCGGTTCCCTTTTCCGCGGCGTCTGGCCAAACTCCACTCGCGCCGTGCTCATGACCGCCTCACAGCTCGCCTCCTACGACACCTTCAAGAAAATGTGCATTGAGAAGGCCGGTATGAAGGATAACCTGGGCACCCACTTCACGGCCTCGTTTATGGCTGGATTCGTCGCGACCACCGTCTGCAGCCCGGTGGACGTGATCAAGACTCGCATTATGACTGCGTCGCCGGCCGAGAGCCGTGGCCACAGCATTGCTGGTCTGCTGCGCGATATCTGTCGCAAAGAGGGTCTTGCTTGGACTTTCCGTGGTTGGGTGCCTAGCTTTATTCGTCTGGGTCCTCATACTATTGCTACATTCGTTTTCCTGGAGGAGCACAAGAAGCTCTACAGGAAACTGAAGGGCATTTAAAAGTTGGATTTAAAATGCGATCTATAGAGGTTTGCGATTTTTTGTACTCTTTTTCCCTTTCTTCCCTGGGGAGTTTTTACTTCCTGATCTTCACCGCGTCCCGCATATACGCCATCTCGTTTTTGTTCTGTTTTTCCTTATGACTATACCGGGCGGGACCAACTCGCCCACTCGAGCGATTTCGCTTGTACATATCTTGCATTCTGATGGAATGCTTTTTTCTTACTGCTGAAGGCCATGGCTCCAAGCCGTGGCCTGTTGATTTTGGGGCCCGCATTTCCTGTGTACAGGGTGTGTTGCATGCTGTTTTTCTTTGGAGATTGAAAGCCATAGACTTAGAACCAGAATTTCATCTAGACCATTTTCCGCAAGGAATCATCCAAATCCACTATCAAGTTATTGGAGTAGCAAATAAGTCCTACAGAGATGAGTTCCAAGCCAGGCTACTTATTGGTCCGGACAAAGAACTTGAAAAGAAGACTCGAGGTAGCCTAGCAAGGCAACATCGATGTTTACGTCGACACAGCAACTAATCAAACAAATTTCTCTTTGCGGAACAGCGATTTATAGACACCCCTTCTCGGATAGCCAGAAGGTTTACATCAGGAAGAAAGGAAATGTATCCCCGCATGACCAGGTAGAGTACATTGATAGTTGTCGATACACAAAAAATTCAAAGCCGAAGTAACCAACACAAAGCAGCTGTTGGTCATTTACCGGTCAAGGTGGGCAGGGAAGTTGCCAGCCTCTGTCAATGGTTTCAGGTGGTTAGCATGCGCAAAACAAAAATTTCCAGGGGTGGATTGAAAACGTACCACGCTGACCGTCCCAGCGGTCGGTCCAGGCCTTGGGGCACAGAGCACGGAAGGCGTGGTAGAACTGATATCAATGTTAGAAATTGTTATACTCGTGAATAGCGTAGAGGGCGAAAGTACCTGACGGCAGGGACGGAAGTCCTCGCCCTTGGCGTTGACACACTTGTAGTAGTCGACATAGTTCTGCCAGCAGTGCTTGGTCCTAAAGGTGAAAATTAGACAGGAATCAACGGCGGATATGTATGTTGATAGGTGACGTACTGGTTCATCTGGGGGAAACGAGCATCGTAACCTGTAGTCGCATCGGAAAATGTCAATCATATGATACCCCGGGCGATCGGAGACACCCATCGCGAAGCATCCCGGGAACGGTTTCCGACGCAAGAAAATCGATAATATACGTACCAGCTGCAAGAATATTAGCCATTGACTCCAAATTTCGACGATTGGACTCCCCGTTATCGCGGGAGAGTGGGTTTAGAACTTACCAGTCACGAACTTGAAGGGCTTGGTCTCTTGGGGCTCCTCGGGATCGAACTCAGGAATAGCACCCATTTTGGCGATTTGTAGCTTCGAGCGAAGATCGCGGGGATATAAAAGGTGAATTGGGAGTGGGGAGAGGAGAGCGAGGGTGGGAGAGAGCAAAGGACGAGTGGACGTTGGGTGATCGAAGCTGTGAAGTGCCGGGTATGACCGCGGGCGGTCAAGCGAGAGCCACTGAGAGTCTCGCTTTTCCCAAAACACCCGAGCCACTCAGAACGACGCTCTTGGAAAGCTCGACTCCAACCTCATCTTCTCCCACTTCTCATCGTCAATACGCCACCACTCCCCACCCTTACACCATGTACCCATCTCAGGCTCTGCGTATGCAGCCCTCGCGGGCTTTCTTCAACCCGGCGCCCGTAAGTTGAATGCCCCTACCTCGGGATCATACGATCGGGTTTCGGCTAGTACTAACTCCTGTCTGCAGAAGGAGGCTCACAGCGGTATGCTGCACCACCACGACCCCATGGAGTCACAAGACAATGATTCGTGTCGAAATATGGAGGGCTCTTGAGAAAGATCTGTTGTACTGATAGCATTCTACTAGCCCACACTATCTCCCAGCGCCTCCGCATGATCAAGAAGTGTCCCCCAGAGTTGATCCCTCTCGGTACGTTATTGCCAAGATACGAATCTACAGAACCGAGGACCAATATGCTAATCACTCTTTGCCATTTAGGTATCGTCCTTGGGTATGTTTCTCTCTTACATGACCTGCCCTGACTTGCCCGGTCTATCCCGCGAAGCCTACATATCCTTTCATGATGACTTTCGCTTTTCCTTCACTTTTCCCTCGCCCGCAGGCGACCTTTCGCTATCGTCACATCTTTTTCTGCTCCCCTGACTAACCGGATTAATGCAGTGTTGCCCTTGGCGCCGCCTTCTACTCGAGCGGCAAGAAGCTCATGACCGACAAGACTCTGCGTCTCTACCGCAACAGCCCCGAGAGCCGCGAGCACTAAATGTACCATCCTTTTTTTGAGCTCCGCGAATGCGATCCCAATTTACTTTTAAATTCTTGTCGCTTGTATTGTTTGCAACAATTTGAAGCCCAGAAAAAATAGTGGAGAGAAAATCAAGACGTGCTCGGATCCGGAGCAGGTGTACATAGTCCGGCTTCGCAGTGAAATTTGGTGTTTTTTCCGGCAATAGTAATGTCGTTCGTGGTTCATAATCGTCATGGCCATTATCAAGGTTGCGCACATCATTCGGGTTTTGGTCCCGCGACGTCGAGTTGTTCCAATCCTTGCATCGGGTCCTGGGGCCGGTTGCCTGCCTCTCGGGCTTCTTCGGCTGCTTGTCTGTCTTCTTCGCTGACTGCGTATTTGGCCAGATATCCCTCCTGTAAAACAACTGTCAATTAGTATCAATGCGACGGATCCGACTCCAACATTTCTTCTTGATATTATAGAACCCCACGTACCTGTTCCCAAATAGCGGTTTTGCTGCCTAGGCCCTCGTTGGCATCCTTCTGTGGCTTTGCTGCAGCGACCTTGATTGTGCGTCCGTAGAGCTCACTGCCATCCATATTGTCGATTGCCTCCTTGGCATCTTGCGGGAGTTCGAATTCCACATATCCGAAGCCTCGGTGGACGTCATCCGTGTTCGGTTGGTCTGGCTTTGGGAGAGAGATGTCGACAACCTCACCAAAAGGCACGAATGCCTCTGCCAGGGTATGAGCTGTGACGGCCTGGTCGAGGCCACCGACATAAATGGTGCTCTTGAGCCGGGTGGTTTCACTCATGATGTCGAGATTTTCTGGGCTTGTCCGGGGTCGAGTAAATATGTCGAACTGCTAGAATGTAGGAAGATGCAGCTAGCGCGCTTGCAGCTTGTTGAATTGACGTCAAAGTGCTTTGTTTAGGGGACAAGTCTGGCTAAGCTCTGGGGTCGCAATGGAAAGAGCAACTGATATCACGTGCGGCCACCTCGGGGGTGTTTTGGCGAGTGACCGATTGAGTTTAGCGCGTGTTCCCCGGTCCCTCCAAAGAGTCCAGGAGGCCACTTGGTATTGACTAGTATAGCATCGCACCCCCCGTTGTCCTATTTTATGTACAGGGGTGGGATTTGGACTTGCTGATATTCGTTGAATGACTGCTTACGATCTTGTTCTATTTTCCAAAAATTTAATTACCTCCTTCCCCCCACCAACATCCATCTACCGTCATCATGGTCCGTCTAAGGGAAATCCCAAGGACGGCCACCTTTGCCTGGTCCCCTGGTGCTGCATCTCCATTGATTGCCACCGGAACCCGGGCAGGTGCTGTTGATGTCGATTTCTCCAACAAGACTTGCCTCGAGCTTTGGGATCTTGGTTTGGACCGCGAGGACGCTAGCGAGGAGCTACAACCGCTGGCTAAGATCGATACCGATGCTGGGTATGACAGCCTTTTAAAGCTCAAGAAGGATCCAAATTGCTAATGGGAATGCTTCTATAGTTTCTACGATCTAGCATGGACCGAGTATGACGATACCAAGCGCGGTGTTATTGCGGGTGGTCTTGAGAACGGTGCATTGGATCTGTGGAGCGCCGATAAGCTGCTTGCTGGATCGAGGTAGGTGATATCTGTATATGAATATTTGGATGATTTGGCTGACAGTTTCCAGCGATTCTTTGATTTCCCGAACCACAAAACACTCTGGTGCCATCAAGGCCCTTCAATTCAACCCTAAACACTCGAATCTCCTAGCCACCGGTGGCGCGAAAGGAGAGCTCTTCCTTTCCGATCTGAACAATGTCGATAACCCCATCCGACTGGGCAACAATGCCGCCCGCACAGACGATATTGAGTGCTTGGACTGGAACAAGAAGGTGGCTCACATTCTGGTTACTGGTAGCAGTGCCGGTTTCGTGACCGTGTGGGATGTCAAGACGAAGAAGGAGAGCTTAACTCTCAACAACATGGGACGGAAGCCTGTTAGCGCCGTTGCTTGGGACCCCGAGAAGCCTACTAAGCTTATTACTTCGACACCCCTCGAGTCAGACCCCATGATCTATGTCTGGGATCTGCGTAACTCGCACGCCCCCGAGCGGACTCTGAAGGGCCACGAACTTGGAGTACTTTCACTTTCTTGGTGTGCTCACGATCCGGATCTCCTCCTCTCATCCGGTGCGGATAATCGCAACATCTGCTGGAACCCGCAAACCGGCGTCGCCTACGGCGAATTCCCCGTTGTCACCAACTGGACTTTCCAGACCCGCTGGAACCCCCACAACCCCAACTTCTTCGCTACTGCGTCCTTCGACGGCAAGATCTCGGTCCAGACTCTTCAGAACACCCGCACCGATATGTCACAGGCCATTGATGACCAGAACAAAGCGCTGGACGGAGAGGACTTCTTTGCCAAGGCCCAGACCCAACCTCAGGTCTCCAAGTTCTCCCTCCCCAAGCCTCCACGCTGGCTCGAGCGCCCCTGTGGTGCTTCCTTTGGCTTTGGTGGCCGCGTCGTCTCCATCGGTGTCTCTGAGAGTGGCTCGCGAGCTTCTAAGATCAAGATTACTCCCTTCGAGGTCGACGAGAGCGTTGGCAATGCCACGGAAACCTTCGAGGCTGCCCTGAAAGAGGGTGATCTCCGGAGCCTTTGCGAGACTCGTATCGCAGGTGCTTCAACTGAGGAGGAGAAAGCTGACTGGACAGTTATTGAAGCTCTGCTCTCCGAGAACCCTAGAAAGGGTTTGGTCGAGTACCTGGGCTTCCAAGATCAATCCGCTGACGAAGCCGCCGATAGCTTGTCCAAGCTTGGTTTGGGTAAGAAGGATGATGAGGAGACCAACGGTATCGCCGAGAAGCCCAAGGCTGGAGTGAAGAAACACAAGCGTCTTCAATCCATGTTTGATGGTACCCCCGATACTGATAACTTCCTGTCGGAGCTTGCTGCATCAAAGGGTGCCCAGACAAACAACCCATTCCATATCTTCAGTGGCTCGGAAAGTGAAGCAGAGCAGAAGATCACTCGAGCTTTGCTTCTCGGAGAGTTCGAGAAGGCCCTTGATATTGCCCTCCAAGAGGACCGCATGTCGGATGCCTTCATGATTGCTATCTGTGGTGGTCAAAAGTGCATCGCCAAGGCCCAGGAGTACTACTTCACCAAGCAGACTGGTGGACCCAACTACATGCGTCTCCTTGCTTCCATTGTGGGCAAGAACCTCTGGGACGTTGTGTACAATGCCGACCTTTCCAACTGGAAGGAGGTTATGGCTGCGCTGTGCACTTTCGCTGACCAGAAGGAGTTCCCTGACCTTTGTGATGCCCTCGGAGACCGTCTTGAGGAGCTGGTTAACAGTAGTGATGATAAGAGTGCTCGTAAGGATGCCTCATTCTGTTACCTTGCTGGTTCCAAGCTCGAGAAGGTTGTCGCTATCTGGGTCGAGGAGTTGCGGGAGAATGAGCAGAAGGGCATTGAGAGTGATGCGGAAAACTCCAGTTTCTCCATCCACGTCCGCGCTTTGCAGGGTTTGATCGAAAAGGTCACCATTTTTCGACAGGTCACCAACTTCCAGGATACGGAGCGGACCAAGGAATCGGGTTGGCGTCTTGGCAACTTGTACGAAAAGTACATTGAGTATGCGGACGTTGTCGCTACACATGGTCGTCTTCAAATTGCTCAAAAGTACCTTGACCTTGTTCCCGAGAAGCACCCCGAAGCCGAAGTGGCTCGCAACCGCATCAGACTCGCCACGAGACAGGTCCCGCAAAAGGCACAGGCTGCTGCCACCACAGCACGCGGCGGCTTCAAGCCTCTGCCCCAGCAGCCGAATGTCTACTCGCCGCAGCAAAATTTCACCCCTGCAGCCCCTGCAGTTGCTGCGCCGCAGAACCCTTATGCTCCCACTCAATCGCCTGTCAGCAACCCCTATGCTCCTCCAGCATCCACGGCAGCATTCGGAGCGCAGCAGCAGCCGCCACAGCAGCCACCGGTGAACCCCTACGCTCCCCCGGCCGCCGCACCTGCCAACCCATATGCTTCGCTCTCCGGCGGCAGTGGCTACTCCCCTGCTGGGTACCAGCCAACTCAGAGTGTAAAGCCAGCATCTTACGCTCCGCCATCCCAATTTGGCGCACAGCCTGCGGTCACCGGCGTGCCCCCTCCACCACGCGCGGCTAACCAGTCACCCAACACTATCACCACCTACACAACTGCTACCGGACTCCCTGCATGGAATGATCTTCCAGAAGGCTTCGCCAAACCTGCGGCAGTGTCGCGTCGTGGTACCCCCGCTGCTGCTCCTGCTGCCATCAGCTCCCCATTCCCCAACCAGTCCCCTCCTCTCGCTCAGGGCCCTCCGCCGGTGCCTGGCCAGCGTGCGCCATCTGTTCCTCCCCCACCCAAGGCTGGTACTCTTCCGCCACGTGTGTCGTCGCCCCTGACCAATGTTGCTTCTGGCCCCTCTCAGCCACCGCCCGTCAACCCCTACGCCGCTCTTCCCACCTCCCCACCTGTAGGCCACATGGCTCCTCCGCCTGGGTCCATCCCCCGAGGACCCTCGCCTTACAATGCCCCGCCAAGCATGCCCCCACCGACAAACCGGTACGCCCCCAGCCCGGCTGCTCAGGCTGCAAGCCCTCAATTGCAGACCCGTGGCCCGATGCCTCCTCCCCAGGCTGGCGCCTCGCCATATGCCCCCGCAGCAGCTCAGGCCCCGCCGCCTAACCCATACGCATCCATGCCGCCGCCAAACCAATATGGATCTGCTCCGCCGCCGCCAGCTGCTGCTGTTCCTCCTCCACCTCGCGCTGCGGTTCCTCCCCCGCCCCAAGGTTCTCGTCCTGGTACGGCTCAGTCTCAGGCAGCCACTCCCCCTCCCGCTCCTGCGGCACTCAAATACCGTAAGTAAACACCTCCCTTGTATGCTGGACTTTCATTAACACACTCTAGCTGCGGGAGACCGTTCTCACATTCCTCCCAACGCCTTGCCCATCTACGAGATCCTCAACCCTAAAATTCAATTCCTTGAGCCTCGTGCCCCGGAGAAGTTCAAGAAGCAGACCCAAAGGTCTGCGAACTGTTTGAACGAGATCTTTGATCGCCTGAACAACGAGACTTTCAAGCCCGAAACTGTGCAGAAGCTCGTTGGCTTGGCACAAGCGGTCGAGGCGCGCAGATACGACGTTGCTACCAAGGCCCACCAAGATCTCCTGCTCAACAACAGCGATGAGTTCAGCTCCTTGCAGGTAAGCAATCATCCATGAATCCAGTGCGTCTTCTTCAAACTAACAAATTTACTCCAGATTGGTGTGAAGTATCTGATCCAGATGTGCTCGGCTACCTGGCGACCTGAGGAGGCTCCCTCCCAGTCGCAGATTCTTTAGGGCATGATAATATGTACTCCTGGCCAAATATAGGCGGGCTAGGATCCTTGATATAGAGCGTTTGGACTCATGTTATTTTCTCTTTGTTTATTTATTATTGATGCGTATTTTTTCCTTTGCTTTCTCTGCTCCTTGCGGGTCTAGTCTGATAAATCACCCGTCTTGTGAGATAAAAATTTCCTACGGTTTCTATGCTATGTGTTGATGACTAGGTTAAGATAGATAGGTTCCATGCCTGGAATAGATTATTGGCAAATAGGGCTAGGGAATCATGAGACTCAAGTGTGCCTAGGCAAGGACCTCATTCTGAAGTGTTTGTATAGGATATCAGATTTTCCCATGTTCATTCCACTGTATATTTACACTAGAACCACAAAATATGAACAGATCGCTGTTCTAATAAATGAATGTATAAGAAAAAAAGCATCACCGCGCACCAGCAGCATACCCTCCAAGTCTACCACCCCGACTAGCAGGGAAGTTCCTCGCACTCAACAGCGCACCCTTAACACCACGAATATCAGCCTTGAAGCTCGCAATAGCCTCATCCTCGGCCTTTCGCACACCAGACGAGCTTTTATCCGTCCCAGAATTGTTATTCCCATACAGACCAAACGAACCCCCAGCAGCAGTATAAGTAGGAGCCGAATAGATCAAGCCATCAAGATAATGATGCAAATCACTCATCTTCGAACGCAAATTATCATCCAACGTACTCGACTCCTTCTCAATCCCCTCAACCTCCTTCAACTGCGACTGAATAGATTCCAACCGGCTCATATGGTTCGAAACCGCGATGGAGGGCGCATCGGCGGGCTTCTCTTCGTCTTCTTTTGTAGCTGAGAGTGAAGTAGATGACGATACGTCGGGTGTAGTCTGGGTCCCCATGTCTCGGTGAAATAGCTCCGTGGGATCGGATGTGACACTGTCAGAATCCTCGGTGTCTTCCTCGTCGGGGTTGTCCTGACGGGCTTTGAGATGGGGTGGAATGACAGATACTGTTTTTTCGAGCTTCTCATTTAGCTTTTGCAGGTTCTCTTGGGCTGTTTCTGCTAGCTCCTGGCGCGCGCTGGTAAGGGTTGCTAGCATTGGTTTCACGATATACTCGCTTGCACCGTATATGCTTGCGCCGAGACCGGCGGCGCCGTATAAAGTGTATAGAACGCTTTGCATTGTTACCAGAGGAGGGGGCTTTGTGGGCTCGAATAGGAATTCAGGGTAGGTGATTATTGGGGGCTCATCGCGCTTTGCTGGTGTAGTGGTGGCGGTGGATGTGCGCTGTTGAGACATGGTGGTAGATGGCGATGAGGATTGGGCTGAAGCTTGTGCCGTGACAGAAGATGAAGGTGTCACTTCAGTTTCGTTGGAAGTAGAGGAGGTCTGAGGCGTTTCCTGTGCGTTGTCATCGGTGCTCGCGTGGCTGCTGGTCGCCTCTTGGTTTCGGGAAACGCCGAGGAGTTGTTCGATTTCGTCAGAGTTGAGCCCTTTGGATTCGAGAAAGGCTACTTTGCGATCTGTGGAAGAATCCCGGATTGACTCGTCCTCCAGGAATCGGGATGCTTGGTTGATGAGGTCTTCGCGTGAGGTGGGTGCGGGCGCATCGTCGGAGCTCGGCGATGGGGAGGGTGACTGGGATGGAGATTGATCGGCTGGCGAGGCGGCCTGTCGCTGCCAAGCTGGGATTGATGGGGGCTTTGTTGAGTCTGACATTGTTTCTAGGGTGGCTCTGACAATGTGGTTATCGATTAGGTGGAGAGAGGAGGTTGGAGCAGGACTTCCCCGGACTCGCCATGTGAGCCCGACCTCGGCTGTTTCGCTCGGTTGCGGCCGATCTACTAACCTTCTCCCCGTGGACGTGATCACACTACTTCGTAATAGTTTTTCCCTTGAAAATTATCATTGCACCAACTGAAATGCCATGCAAATATTCCTTATTTACGTACCTAGTCCTTGATCTCAATTTCTACAGATTCGACTGCTAAACCATTGTGGCTGACCACTCTTATCTATACTGGTGAGACTACTCCGAGCAATAGTATCGGCCACCTGAGCAGGACTGTTTAGACACTTTAAAATTAATGCGGCTAGTATTCAAGCCTTTCATATTATCATGCTAGCCGTCTAATTTATCAGGTAAATTTACCAGCTTAAGTTCGTATCGGAAATAGACCGAACGAAAACGGTCCTTCTCGCTCCAATATTCTTAGATCAGTTGAAGCGCACATATAGGGGCTACTATGTTTGATCGTCTTTAATGAGCATATAGATCTTTACAGCTGAAATGAGGCTAGATGGTATACATAATCTTATGAGACAAAAGTGTTAAGATGCGTATATAATGCTTCAATTATAGTCTGAACCTTAGAAGACACTATGAAGCTACGCACTGCAGCGCTAGGGCATACTATTTAGTTCATTGCACTGAAGGTCACCGCGAACCTTATGTTCTGTGATAATCATCATTCTTACTTAAAATTCCATGGAGAGAAGTCTAGAGCGATAGAGTATATAAGGACCCACTATGGAGAATGAGCCTCACCGCCCACAAAACGGGAGAATCGCTATGAGAGTGACTTCATTCGTTCATCCGAAGTCTGCGACAGGAAGAAATTTGGAAAACTTTGGGAAAAAAGTACCTGTAAGTGACTCCCCTGGTCCTAGTCTTTTGTCCTCCTTTGCCATGCAGTTCGGACCCCAAACATCTCCCTCCCCAATGGCCGAATCCCGGGGAACACGGCTGGCGTGCACTCCAGATCCCCTGCAACCTGCGCTTTGTCCGCACTGGTTGCGAATGGCCGGCCCTACGTGGCGTCAAAGACATGCTCGATCTGTGCCTTCCCGGTTTCATCAGCTTTCTGACTCCTATCTGGGGGCGATTGGCGTCTGCCACCGGCTTCACTATCTTCCTTCCCCTCCCCAGATGATTACCTTGTACTGCCACACACCTTGTCCCCGTGAATTCATTACCACCCCGCTTTCTCCTCGGGGATTTAATTTGCTTTCCCCATTTCAATCAATCTCATTGCAAACCGCTACCATTCCCACATCACCGCCAACATGGCACCTCTTCGCCGCTCCGGTCGATCGCGACGAGCTCAGGATGACCTGTCAGACCCCGATGCTAACATCAGCACCAGATCCACGAGACAAACTCGCGCCACTGCTGCTCGAGCATCAGTTTCTGTATCTCCATCCCCATCAAGTTCATCCGGAGATCGACGCAGATCTCTCCGTCTCACATTAAGAATGCCCGCTGGGAAATTGCGAGAGGCTACTGGAGGCCGCTCTGGCCGGCGCTCCGTCAATGTCTTCCAAGAAAACCCCATTGTCTCTGGGCCACGAACTAGCCGCAACAAAAAGAAGCTTGTGGAAATCGCTACATCAGACGAGGAAATTGAAGACCAAGAAGAAGACGAGGTCGACGATGAAGACGCTCCCGGCGAGGATGATGAAGATGCCGACGCCGACGGCGATCTTGATATGGACGATGCCCCTCCACAACCGCCGGTAAGGCGGAGCGCTAAGCAGGCTACAACTACTCGGGGGAAGGCTGCTAAGAGCGTGGAAGAAAAAGAAATGGAAATGGAAGAGGAGGAAGAGGAGGAGGAAGAGGAGGAGGATGAAAATGTTTCGGACACTGATTCGGATGCCGAGGGCGAGCCTGATGATCAGGACGAAAGTGCCGTTCCCGACGTCAATGTTGATGATCTAGACGAGGAAGACGAGGAGGACGAACTGGATGATGACATGGACAGCGATGCGCTTGCCATGGAGGGCAAACAGACCAAACGGCAGCGTGGAAATCTGGGGAATGATTTCCTTCAACTTCCAATGGGTAAGTAATTGGCACTGGTTATCTCTTATTCCGCTTCTAAAAGGCCTGAGCTTACGCGTGAACAGAACCCCAAGTCAAGAAGCATCTAACGGCCGAGGAGCGTGCCATGCGACGAGCTGAAATGGCTCGACGCAGGAAGAATCTGAGTGAGAAGCGCAACGAGGAAGAAAAGGTAAGCAAGAAATAATCGACTTGAATAAAGCTCGATAAATCTAACGATGGTACCCTGACATTTTCCAGATGGATACAATCAACCGTCTGCTCCGCAAGCAACCTCCCAAGCGCCGTGGCCGAGCAGCCGCCGAGGGTGCCGAATCCACGCCAGCCGATGGTGAGGCTCCAGAAGCCGAAAAGGCAGACCCCATCATGGTTCGATGGATTAGCAATGCCGATGGCTGTAAAATTGGCGTACCAGAGGAATGGCTTGGTACAACAGCTGGCCGATTGTTCGGAGCGCCCGTTTCCAATGGAAGCGGGAAGCTGGTGGAAGAAGTATAGCTGCGCATTACGAGCTTTTCATGAAACGGGGCGTATGGGGTATCTATTCGGGACCAAGCAATTGGGCTTGATCAGGGTCATTTGATGAAGCCAGCTACTTTTGGTTTCATCGGTATCAAGGCATGGCGTTGCAATTTTGTTATCTAGGCCAAAGGACACATCCTGGTAATATGGACAGCGTTGGACTTATTCAAAATATCCAGGTGTTTCTATGATTTTTAAACGTTTATACACAGTATCACGACAGAAACTTCTCATGCTATTACCCATAACGCTAGGTGCATAGTCCCGCTTCAGAATGAGATGGAGCACGTCCATAGTCCGACTATAGGGGCATATAATGCCACTGCTTGGTTTGGAAAAGATGACTCAAATCAGACTGGTAATTTATCTAAAAATGACAAATGAACTCGTTTCACAATTAATTGAACGCCTTATGCACCGTTTATTATGATGTGACATATCCGCAGAATGCGTCAACCACGTATTTTAATCCCGCAAAGAAGTTTCGATAGACCCAATACAGTGCTATCATGGCTCCTCCTACGAACGCAACAGAGCAATCCTAGACAGATCCTCCCCGACCAAAGTCAGAATCGCATATTTATTAGTGCTATGCTTGTACACTCTTTCTCATAGGAATTATACTACATGAGAGGAGGCATGAAATACGTCGAGACATGCTAGGGAGCTTTAGAAGTTCCAAGGCTACTATGAATAATTAAGGGGCAATCGATATATAAACCATTCAATATGTACCAAAGCACAGTCCAAACTCAGGTGGGTCTGTCTTCTCCAGCGCCCCCTACGGAATCCTAGGGCGAGCTTAGGTTTCCCACCAACAGCTATCCCACGAGTGCTGCTAGTTTCCAAGGTTGATTGTCATACCGGAGCAGTCAGTGCCACGATGAGTAGCTCAAGGGCACTCGCAAGCTCTTTACTTTCCATTGACATGTATTTAATCACGCCCTGTTTGGAAATTGTGAAAGCCAATTTGATCGGTCGCTCACAGCGCCTCTCGAACCAACTCCAGAGCGCATTCAGATTCCCAACTTTATCTTCATTCAGCAGATAATCTTCAACAGCTCCCATGTACTTCTGCCGAGTGGTTCTAGCAAGCCAAGCAAAGTCTTTTTGAAGAACTGATCTGTCTTCATAACTCATAAATAGCCGATGCCAGCCCCTAGTCGGGAAAAACAGCCCATTCATCCAAATATTAGTGCTCATAATCACATGAATTTTGTCCAGCTGTTCCCGTTGACAAGTATGAGATAGGAGCTCTGGCATATTAGTATTGCTTTTCTTCAAGAGGTCACAATCCATAATATAGATGACCAGATCCAGCCCGATTGCGCCGTATTCATTTGCGATTGCCGAGAATTCAACCTCTGATGTATTTCCAAGCGTATCCTGCAGGAATTTGTGGAGAACCTCGCCACTTTTCGAGTGTTGGCAGTCCATATATTCCGATAAAGCACCCGAAGAGTCTCTATCCTTGTTGCCGGCCCATTCCTCAGCATGATATTCGATCCACGATCGTAGTCCTCCACACCCCACCCCAGGAGTAGTGGATGGCAGTTTTGGCTGCACTGTTTCGAGAACCATATTGTCTTCCACGCAAGGGTAATTGTCTTCTAAAACGTCCACCAGACGACGAGCTGCCTTGAGGCCAATTATTTGGACATCGCTCGGTTTTCGATTTGGCTTGTATTGTGAATCGTGATCACTGTCCGCCCATCGAGCGAGCAGAGTAGATTGGACTTGTATTTCAACCAGCTCTCTCCCTGGTGTATCATCCTCGTGTCCGGGGAGGTTGCTACTTTCCAAATAGACAAGGTAGTGATCAGCTCGATAGCCCAGTGTAGTGTCATGACATCTCTCCTCTACATGATTATCCGAATCCGCTTTGCCATCAAAGATTTTGTGTATGGCATTCTTGACCGTCCCCCGGTCTGCCCAGTGATCAATGATGATTCGAACACCAGCAAAATCGATTATGTCATCTTTGACCTCTTGGTTTGTCCTGTATGGATGTGCTCGCCTTGGCTCGCGCTGCTCAAGTTTCTTCCGTAGGCTCTCGCGCTCTTTGCCTCGACTAACAACGGAGTGCACTACGCCTTCCTGCAAAAGTGCTTGCTGACATAGATCTGCAACTGTTGCAGCAATTTTGGTATAATGATTCACGTCATATTGCTTCACGAATCTTGTGATTACAGATTCTTCGACTGAGGTATCTGTTGATGGGTTGTTTGATGGAGTCGAGGCCGCTGCTGAACGGATTCTAATTAGAGGCCTGTATGATGACGACTGCACTCGGTGGAAAAGATATATTGTATGAATATTCAGCACACAAAAAAGGAAGATAGATACTCGAAGTAGGAAAGCCATGGATACGAGGGAGAAGAATATTCATGGCGTACGTGCATGTGGCAATGTGTAGGAGCTGAGACCAGGGATGTGACCCAGGTCGGTGAAGAATATGCATGAAGATGGAGTGGGTAAGCACGAGACATGTATCTGGAATGCAGCCACAATGCGCAGATCTTCTATTTGTCATGAGGGCGCGATTAAAGGGAATATTGCTTTTCCTCATACTCTTGAAGGTAGCTAATTAAAAGCACCCTCATAAACCGGTATCTTGAATAAGAATGCCATGCCTGCCAAAAATAGTCCAGTAAGGGCAAGCTACATATTGAAGACGGGAATGATATCGTGGGGTAGTGGGGCTACAGGGGTGAGGAGGAGGCTTGGATAAAGTGCCTGATCATCTAGATACACGCTGCATGAAACCTATATACACGCACTTGGTCACATGATCACGATTGTACCATGTGCAGTTGACTGGTTGATCCTCGATGTCTGTGCTATGAGAGCTCACCCAGTGGAGGTGAGCCATATGTCAAGCCAGAGTGTTCGAAATGATTTATTGCACTGCTGTATGTGATCCATATGGCAGGTGGTGGGCCCCGTTAAGGTATTTGAGATTCCTGGGACACCCAGTAGCTGTAGAGGAGCCAGAGTCAGGCGTCTAGACAGTGTCGTCGTTGCTGAATGCGCACCTCTGCTCCAATTCCAATCAGAGATGATGCTTCAAATGCGTTTGAATGACCGTTTTTTTCCGTTTGTGACGTTGTGTGATTCCATTCTACTTGCTCGACTCGGGCTCCGGAGCGGCGGGGTTGGGAGTAGTGGTCGGAGTGTCGGCATCCTTCTGGGTAGCAGATGCATTGGGAGAAGAGCCGGGCACTTGACCATGGGCCTTTTGAACTGCAAGCTCCTGTAAGGCCGGCTGGAAGGTGTAGTAGCCTGGGAGAAATCTGGAGTTAGCATCCCGGGGAAGCTATTTCAGCTGCATGTGGAAATCGAGATACCTGTAAAGACACCAACTCCAATGGTGAGAGCAGCGGTAATGAAGTTGCGACTCATTTTGGCGGAGTAAATAAGTTCCAGCAGCAATTGAGGGAAAGTAAGGCTGTTGAGAGTGATCGGAGTTGGAGGTCGGAGAATGCGGCTCTATCCGTTATCGAGCTGATTAGCGGCGCGTCGCCAAATTGAATCTGCTTATCGACGCGTCCCTGCAATAAACCCACCTTGCCGACCGCTACCTCTGATTTTGTGAAATACGACTCTGGACGACGTGTCTATCGCGATAAAAAACACCATCCCGTTTCGATGACTCGCTGAAGACATGGGCAAGCCCCGCCAGGAATGCAAATGGAACCATGGCGGAAACGAGGGTTTGTCCCAGACTCGGACGAAGAGGACGAACTCGATAGTCTCGAAACAAAAGAGGGCACTGTCGGTGATGCCAGCGATAAAGATATTGATCTCGAATACCTACCCGTTCCGAAATCAAAAGCCGTGGTTGAGTCACTGGCCTCAGCGGAGCACGACACAGACCCGGAGGTCGGTTCGATAGCCCTTTCTGATACCGAGAAGCCACGCGCAGGCTCAGTGGAACTGGTGACGAGCCCTCCGATCAAACAACGATATACGAAAAATTCGTATTCGCAGACAAGAGGGTCTTTGGAAAGTCCAAGAGATCATCCAAGCAACCCTTCTGCCGACGAGCAGACACCCAAGCCTCGGAGGGGAGGACTCAAAACATATGGAAAACGATCCTCAGCTACGAAATCGACGAAGCCACACCAGAAAAGTGAACAGCATCTTAATTATATCTCTCCAAAACAAGACGATGGCATATGGGAAATCCCTAGTTCGCCAGCTACGCACGATTGGTCTGCACGCAAGTCACGACGCCGTGAACGCGAGTCAACACCCACAGCCTCAACACCGACAAAGCTTTCTCAATCTTCTGTTGTGCGAAGGCCCAAAGTGAAAGATGTGCAACAACTGGGCGGCATTACCAGATCTCGAAGCTCTTCACCCGACGAGTTAAGTCTAATCGAGCAGCCGGTTGTCGAACCGCCCAGTGTCATTCAACCTCAAAATGAAGAAACACCGCAGCCACACAGCTCCGAAGATGATTCACCGTTATCATCGCCGCCGTCGTCCATCCATTCTCCTGCCATCGAGGCAGAACAAGTGCTTGGTATGACTTCCACGCAAGCCCAGTCGGCCATACTGGAGCGAATTTCTTCTGAGATCGAGATACTCCCGGAACATTTGAGCCAAATGGAGGCCCCGCCCATGCAAAGAAGCTTTCGATCGCGCAATGCCATTCAACTTCATCCTTATGCTTTTGAAATGGCCAAGTACCAGAAGTTGATGAAGCAAGGAGGCATTAAACCAGTGCGAATGCCCGCTGAAGAGCATAGAAAACGAGCTCCACCAACTACAGATGAAAGCCAGGAGCAGGATGATTTCAATCCCGATTCACTTCGTTCAAGCCCTCCGCCGGAAGAGTTCCTCCCTCCCGCAAGACCTGAACGCCGCCAAGACAGAGAGAAGAATGGAGATGGACATCAGAACCAGAAAAAGCACCGTTCTCCAATCCAACGAAGTCATTCAACCAAACGAAGAAGGAAGTCGGCATCTGGTGCTTGGCAAAATGCTGGTTCGAATGAACAGCCAAGGCCCCAGGTGGTGATCCATAGAACCCCTCCGACTCATCGTCCCGACACACAGGCATTCGATTCAATCTTTGATCTTTCATCCAGTCCACCAGACCTAGCGGGTGTCTCTTCAGCTACGCAAACACCGCGAGTTTCTGAAGGGTTCCGGTTTCCTCCAGGGTTCACACCACCTTCAACTACGACCACAATTGTCCAATCCAAACCAGCCAGTCCGCAAGTAGATGAACATAATGGCGAAGAACCAGATTCTGATACCAGTCCTGATAGTGAAGACGACTCAGACATATCTCAAGCGTCGTCCGGAGAACCGGAGGAAACCGCCGAAGACCGTGAGATACGAAGGATACAGCGTCAAACCCGCGGAGTTCTCCCTGCTTCTTACATAAGGCTTACGCAAAATCGGCTAGAAAAACAAAGAAGAATCCAAGGCAGTCACAATACCGGCACACAGCGAATGGATGGTAAAGGTGTCGCGCAGAAGATTGTCCGAAAACGCGGACAGCCTGGGAGAACGATCTCTTGGATGGATTTTGGAGACTCTGATGATAGCGATGACGGGGACAAGCATGAAAATCATAAAAGTGCGGAGCAAGATGATACGCACGAGGATCCTGTCCATGCTCCCAACGATTTGTTCAACGATGATCAAGACATTATGGAAGACAATCGCATCGACTATATGCTTCCAACCGTCCCACGCAATACTTCAAGTTCACATCGTCAAAAGGGTCTGAAACGGCCAAAGTCAAAAGAAAATATAGGCCAGAGTGAAAGACAAGCAAAAAGGGCTCGCTTGAAAAGGCAAACCAGACTCACGGATGCATCATACGGAGGCCACAGAACAAAACAGGGACCAAAAAAGTCCGCGTCAAAACCAGCATCAAGATCAGCATCGAGACCAGCACAAATTTTGGGTATTCTAGATGCGCCTGATGTTGCCTCTCGACCCCGTCACGAACAGCCGCAGTTCCTCAGGGTTGCTGCGAGAGTCGCCCGCTCGCGTCGAGATGCAGGAAGACGAAGCCCAACTCGGAAGTTTGTTCAATTGGGGTCAAAGCTCGATACGGCAGATGCCAACCAGTCATTGCGGGAATGGAAAAGAGGAAAGATACGGCAGTCCAAGGCCGTTCGACCTCAATCCAATTCTCGCAAGCAGCAGCCACTTCCAGGTCTTTCAAACGGTCATCGAGCGGCGCCATCTGTCCCAAGAGCTCGAGAGTCGAACCACGCTGCTGCCACACAGCCTGATGTTATCATGGTAGATGATGAAGCGCCTACCGGCGAAGAAAATGCATCAATAGGGATAGCCGCATTGCCCACTGCATTATCGCAACATCGCAATACGGCGGCCGTGCAACCGAAGCAACCAGAGAGGCAAGGAAACCAGTGGATTATTCGCAGAAATGTTGCGATTTCATCTTTGAAACGAACCGCCCATCGCCCTGCTGCAGCAAGCTTGGTAGAGTCTGATGGCAGCCAAGCGGCATCTAAAGCTATGTTCAATCGATCCTTGACTTTACTAAATCGGGATTATCGGCAAAAGCACAAGCTCAACCACGGTCTTACACTTAACCGATATCTTTCTAATACTGGATCACTGGGCAATTCTTCTGCAGCGCTTTCGAAACCGCCGCCAACAGCAGAAGCGCAAGCCAATGCCAGCCACCAGCCATCAATCTTCCGAGAGCAGCGGCGTCGCATGAAAAAGTCCATGCCTCATCGAATCAATGTCGATGCAGATGAGTTTCGTCAAATTCAAGAGCCAGTTGATGACTTGGACGCTTCTCCCAACGGCCCTGTCGCGCCGACGCGTCATTCGACCTTCAGCGTAGGAGGGTTATTCAACTGGCAGCCCTCGTACTCGCTGGATTTTGGTATGATGCCCTTGCTGGATGGAACTTTCTTCCATGAATCTACGTTTATAGGAAGCGGAGATTTCTCCAAGTCGCTACGCCTTAAAAAGCGAGACCTAGATCACGAAACAAGGTCATCTTCTATCATTTTCAAAGACCAGACATACCGTTGGGACGCTTGGAACGACACAGTATCCTCACAGATGGGATCTGTCTTTGACATGATCACAATTGAATCCGAACAATGCATTGCCCCCTCTTCGGAATCGCAGCCGGATCCTTCATTGGCCTCGTCATCTTTCGCATATCGATCATTGATCACCTATGTAACTGATAGCTTGTCATTTATCGACCCTGTTGATCGGAAGAGCTTTGTTATGCGAGCGATGGGGCTGGTATCTCGACTCAGAGAACCAGTGGCTGCGTTCATAACCAACGGGGAATTCAACAAGAGTGGTCTAGTAAGATTGGGGTACTACAATCTGGTTTTTGCGAACCAAATTCACCAGATTTCCTCCCATCCACTTATTAGCACTGATCTTGCCAGTGACGCTTTAGATCTCGCCAAGGCTTGTGCCAAAGATGTCACTGCACTGGCCTTGAGCGAAGCTGGAATCGCAGAGCTTCATCGTCTGGTAGAAGAAACCAAGAAATCAGCGCTGCGAGACACCGGCATTCGTGAAGACTTCCCATCGGCAACTGCTTTAGTTGTCACCGTGCAACTTTTGCGCAGCTCGGAATCATTTACTGGGCTGCTTTCTGAGCTGCACACTGAGGTCTACACCAAATGCCTCCTTCGCAACCAAAAAGATATCACTATCCTGGAATTTGCATGGCGCGGCTTGTTCACGACTTTGCCACTGAATGAGATTGATGATAGAGGTATCGCACGGCGTGAGTCCCGGTGCAAGACGGGAAATGACAATTGGAACCTCGTCAAAAAGCTTCTGTCCCCTGCGTTGGATAGTTGCGACACGAATTCTGCTATCCAGCCTATATCTTACAATTCATATTGTCGTACGCTTTTTCAGCGATGTCACCTGCTTATCAATGCGTGGGGATGGAGGGACTGCAAGCCTATTCTCGACTTTCTCTACGATTTCTTTGCTCGCAAACTTCTTCATAATTTGAAGCTCGAGGAAAGCCGTGGATCTCCTAGCTTCCTTGATGAACTTGACAAAGCGCCGTCGTTGGATATTCGGGCTGGAGAACCATGCTTCCACACTCTGCTCAAGATCATTGCAAGCGGTCTGCGCTTCCTGTCGTCGAGGTATGAGAAGAAGAAAATTCGGAACTTTGCGTGGCGCCTTCTTCCGAATCATGGTCGTGTCTACCCCAAGGAAATGCCCTTGCGCCACGAGGACCTAGATGCGCTAAGAAACCATCATGATTTGCTGTGTACATTGTACTGGGCTGTTCCAGATGGCTGTCGACCTCGATTGGAGGCAATTCGAAACCTTGTTCACCCTGCAAGTTCTCACCGAGAAACATGCAATATCAATTTAAAGTCGTGGACAAGGCTTATTCGATTCAAGCTGTCTACAGATGAGGATGTGTCAGGTCTGGAACCATTCGCCGATTGGCACAGCCATTTCTTGACAGAGCTTGCGCAGCAGCATTCGAATGTGCGGAGCGAAATCGAGGCGCAAAATAATAATGAGAAATTCGCTTCCAAGGACCTTGTCGAGAGCACTATCTCACAGAACCAGCGACAGATCGAGACCTCATTGGATGTGGCTCTTTCAGGACTACGTACTGCCGTAGCGCTTGCTCCGTCCTTGGAACATGCCTACAAGTTGATCTCGAAGACCCCATTTGATCCCATCGTGAGCCTGTTTGATGCAAAGCGTGCTCGAGTGAACACTGTCATTTCCGAGGCTCTGCATGTAATAGTAGCTTATGTTCAGAAAGATCCTGCCTCACCTACTGCAACTGCCGTTGCTCCTGCTCCTGCTGCCACGACTTCGTTCGAGGAAGACAGTCAAGAGTTCGAGGGATTTGATGACTGGACTGATATCGATGCTGTTCTGGTCCAACAAGACACAGCACCGGAAGAGATAGAGTATGTGCAGACGAACCTTCGCGCCATCGTTTTCCGCCTTGTTTCCAACTGCTTCGGTCAAGAAAATTGCCCAGAGGATCCGATTCTCATGAACGTTGTCGATTGCTGGGCCTCAGTTGCCCATGTCCTTGTTCGCCATGGGTTACAACGCTGGGACGATTACCTGAGTCCATACGGAAATCAGTCATGGTCGCAGCTTCGGCAGACAATGCAAACCCGAAAGTATACGGGCCATTTTCTAGCTGTCTGCATCGAAAAAGACTCGCAGATCCTGATGGAAAGCAAAAACCTTGTGATGAGCACATGGATGTCATCCCTGGTAGAGCGCTCATCAATGCTCAAGTTTCAACATCGTCTCACAGCAGCAATCCTCGACGGAAGGCCCCAGGACCCGTTGCTTCGAAATCTCCCATTCACCACGGATAAGACGGATGGCAAGTACCACATAAATCTGGAGGACCTTACTCAACGTCGAGTATCGCTTCTCTCGAGTCTTCTGTCCAACATGCGCGAGCATGTTTTGCAATTAGAGGCCTCTGGGAGCCGGAACTTGTCTGTCACTAAACAGGATTACTCAGAAGTGCTTCAACGCTTAATGACCGCCATGAAAGACAATTACTGCGAACTTGGTAATGGAACAGCGGAGTCTGCGCAGGGTGCCTATGTCGAATTCGTGCATCGTATCATTCGATTCCTGCAGGAACTTACCAGCGACATCAAACCCGTCGACCCATTCTTTACAGATCCTACCATGTTCCCTCTGCCATCCACAGACCCGCGATACATCGTTGCAAAGTTGAAACGCTATGAGCCTAAGCTCGCATCCAACAAGGAGGTTCAGACATTGACGATGTTCATCCAAAGCATTGTCGAAAGGGCAACCGTGGAGTGTCAGCAGAGCAACCTGGTCGACCAGCTGCACACTGCTATGAAAAGCACCTATGAAGCCGGGCGGCCTGACAAACCTACTCTGCGCGCTGTCCTCTTACAATGTGTGTTCCCAGCATACATTGAACTGGCTTTCAGTACCCCTGCTGCCTGGATTCTGAGCCGCCCAATCATCCTGAGCATCTCGCTCGTGTTCCGGGATTTGTTATTCAGCCTCGACACCAACGACCCAGCATGTGTGTCTTCATTACTGAGAATATTTGATGTTGTCTTCCAGGCCTCATATCGTGCACTTCGGCCCTTGTCTACATACCCGCGACGGTTCAAGGACCCTGCTGTCTTGTCTATGTTTGCCGAATTTCTTGAGATGATTGTTTCTTCTCTTGTTGTCGTCGACTATCTCGATCGTATTACCGACAACACAGAGGGTCTCATCGCCTATATCCGATGGTTTATCGATCTCTCCACTGCTGTATCATCAGAGTTGGACAATTCTGAGCCAGGGACAGCGTCTGACGCAAGTATTGCTGCTATCCCAGCCCCAGCACAAATCTCGGACAACTCCGCAGCTGCAGACCCGCAACATCTTGTGACGGGGCGACGCCTTGCTTTCGAAGACCACCAGTCTTATCTCAAAATTTGGACACTTCATAATGGCAAATACTATTACACTCGTCAGGGTCACGACGCCAAGGAGGTGTCTCTGGATCCTGGGGTAGTTGCGGTCATACAAGACAAGGCTGCAGCGAAGAAGGCATTCGAAGATGCAAGTGTCGAGTTCTCAGCTTTAGTCGAGCACTATGACTTCTTTTGTATTTGAGAGGAATGAGGGATGAGATTTGTGAATGGTAGATCTTGTTTTTCCTAGTTTGTTGCATGTTTAGCATTGGCGTTCAGTGGGGTTGGCTCCAGGGAAAAGGATATAGACACTGCATTATAATTGTCCACTATGTGGCACATTGAACACTATAACTGATCACGAATTCATCTGTCTATACTTCTCAAGTAAATTCTCCTGTTATCACAAGCCCCACCCCACCACAAAGTCTCACAAAATCAATCACACCCCACGCACCTCACTGAAAGCAAGATTCAACTTCTCATAATCCCACTTCCCAGTAAACAACAAGAAGATCATACTAGAACCCGGCAAAACCAATATATCCAAAATCCCAAAAAATAAAAATCCACCCGTAACCCCAATAACATTCCCCCCATCACTCAACCCAAACGCAATCGGATACAAAAACCAAACCGCATTAACAAGCCCAGACAAAATAAGGTAATCCCTCCCAATCCCAACCTTAACCGCAGACTCATGGCTCTCATTCAAAGTACTCATAGCCAAAATCATCCAAATAAACGTCCCAAAAGCAAAGAATCCCCATTTGTACACCGTAGTCGTATACGCAGCAGCAAGGTACGCCAGAACCCAAAACCATGCGCAGAAGATATTGCTGCAGATTGTCGTCCATGATACACCAGCTAGGAGACCGAGGCATAAGACCAGAGCCGGAAACCCGATTACCCAGTTAATGTAGCGCGCGTAGAAGATTTGGCGGGTAAGGCCGTTGTCGAGGTTCTCGGCTTGAGATATGGAGCTCCAGCCTAGGTCGGAGGCTTGGGCGAAGTAGGTTGTAGTTCCGGCTAGGAGGGCAAAGGCGAGGATGTAGTGGAAGACTCTTTTATTTGGGGGAGTGGTGAAGCAGGGGACTAGAGCAGCGAACTTTAGAATGTTAGTCTTTGTTTGTGTTCTCTGGGATGTGGGGTGAGGTCGTACGAAGGCAACGGCGTAGATGGCTGTTACGGCCCATAGCCAGTCGGATCCGTGTTCGGATAGTGCTTCTACCGCTCCTGTTGGGGGGTTGACGCTTAGAGCATCGTTTGCTCGTGCTAGAATGCCCATTGTAGATTCAATCACTGGATTCAATGGGATTTTGGATGTCAGAAAGACGAAATGAAGTCAAACAATCAGGAATTGTGAAATAAATGTTGGAGATAGAGCTAAGCTGTCGAAACGTTATGCCAGGTGATATAAACCTCAATGCAATATAGGAAACTGGCCCTTGAAATCAAAGGACTTCAGGTATTCTAATCCATGCACTCGGGAATCGGACAAAGTCTCTATCCCAATCCCGAACTTCATCGCATCAATCCATCTTGCGGCTGCATTTTTAGCCGATTCGGAATTAAGAGTAAACGTTTACTTTACGCTAGGAAACAAAGAATCCATACTAACTTTATTCCGCCGGAATAACGTTTTCGGAGGCTAACGATTTTAAGTTTAGGTAGCTGCCGCCGGCCCGCCGCTTTAATGAGAGCCGGCTCAGACTCGATCGAGTATTTTTCAGCCTGGGCTCAATACTTATTTACATCACGTGAAGAATCTGCGTTACTGTGCACAAGGATAATACTCAAGTTATGTCTCAGCGATCGGAGTACTTAAGCTGGGGGCTGCCTGGCTCGGCCCATACTCTCCGAATGGTCCAAATGCACACTACATCAGGCGCTAAAACCGCGAGAAATATGGAACTTGAAATAATTAGTGGAGTCGTGGGGGTGCCAGACTATTAGGGAATGCACGTGATGTAGAGAAAGTTGTGGTACCTCCAATTGCCTGCAGCCTCCAACCTGCAGGGCATCGTGTCAACAGAGATCCGCAGGATTATTCCGGGACAAATTGAAATGGATCAAGTTCTCGCGGGTTTCAATCCCTATGTGTGGAGCCCATACAGTATAGCAAGTGGTTCCTCTTCCGCGCGCTAACCACACCTGACTAGGCTTTGACATTTGGATGATCATTCATAGCGGACAAAGCATTCAAATTGAGGCTTGAGATAGGTATTCCCCTTTTTGGTTAGATACCGAAATTCTTTTTTAATGGAGTTCCAAAATCAAAGCCTACTTAGAACTCAAGACCCTTGAGTCAAAGGCAATCAGGAGACTCGAATGACTAGTAACGAACTAGTATATAATTGTTAAGTTATGTGCATTCCAATGAATAAGCAAGTCAGTCTCTCCACCGTCAATCTCAAATTACAAGTTTTGGCATCAAGGTCCGGCTAATAGTCGACATCTTCAACAACACACAAGTTCCTTAAGCTGAAAGAAGTTGTGATGTTTCGGCGTTTTAATTGAAGACAGCTAAGTAGTGTTTACTAGGCTGGCTACTGTGGCATAAAAGCCTCATTATAGGTAGGTATCGAATCCAACTAATCCAGGGCTTTTTCTAAACTTTTCTCTATCAATAAGGAAAGCAGAATCGCTGCAAATGCGGAAGTTGTAGCTTTTATCGCCTTAAAGAAATATGATCACAGAATGTCAAGGGTTGCCCATTAAAATAGTCCGAAAATGAAATCGACTGCTGATCCAGCTTTTCACACAGTTGACCCAGAGCATCTATGGATCTCCGCCTTCGCCAAGCCATACCCACGATTAAAGTCTAAATGACGTACATCTCCAGCGGGAATCTCCTGAAGACAAACCTGCAAGCATTGGTATTGCCTTCGAACCAGCGAAGAAAGACGCTCACTGCTCTTTGGGCAAAGCAAGCCAGAATTTGAAAACTCCGATACCGTCTCCTGCAATTCGAGAAACGCCATGGACATTCCCAACAGGACACCGAAGTTTTGAATGGGCCTTGAAGCTAATTTGAGCATTGTTGTGGCAAACTCAGACGGCCATCGTGAGAGGAGATCATGGAGACCTTGAGGGGTGGGAAGAGACGCTCGACGAATCATTTCCAGACCGAACTCGACGAGCCCTCCATTCTCTGCCATGCGGGGCTCATCTGTTCCTGTCACAATCATGTCCTCCGCCTCGAAGCCGGATTGGGCGCGCAAGAAGCGTACCACAGCGCAGCCAATCTTATCGCTCGTCCTCCCCGGCGCATACAAAAATGATTCCAAGAGACAGCATTGCGTAAACCACAGTGGGAATAGTAGGGGCAAATTGAGATTCGCATCTTTCCCCATCTGGTTTTGAGGAATGAGACTTGATGCTTCGATATTTTCACTCACAGCGAGCGCAGGATCACCATTCTTGTCGGTGTCTGATTTGGATGTTTGACGCAGGAAGTCAGTTGTAGGCGCGATGAAAGAGTAGTAAAAGGGGTTTCGGTCATAACCGAGGGTATTGATCCAAAGCTCAAGTGTCTCGAGCTCGCTCTTCGTGAAAGAGCCGTACATTTTCCCTCCCCATTGAAGTTCTTGTATCAATTTGCTCTTTTGGCTGTCACCTGGATATACCCAAGGCTTACATGTACTCAAGCATCGAAGAAACTCCAACTGCCATTCCCCAGATGAGAACGCTTCAGGATCTAGCCACTCAGTCAGTGAGCGCTTCCCAATCTTCACTCGGCTACCACAGTGCAGTCTATGGGCAGCTTGAATCTTCGAGCCGAATATTGCCAGAACTTTTGATTCCAATTGATCACAGGAGTCCTCGTTGAGCAATGCCATGATATTGGTTGGTTGGTTGCCTTTTTGGGCTTGCCACTCGCTGAAAATGTATCCTGCCTGGATTCTCTTCCATGCCACCTCGGCGGCTGCCTGTCCCTCGCTCTCTGCAACATGCTGGATGTAGTCTGCGGCACTTTCCATGGCCATAGCAGCGTGTCCCGAGTGACTATTGTCAATCGAAACATGAAGCAGGAAATAGTATGCGTTAAGACGAACTTCGGGCAATTCCTTCGCCGCTTGCATAGTATCCAATTGCAGGGCTTCAAAATGCATATTAAACCCAAGGATCTCGGGCAAGAACTCTTGCGGGAAGAGAGCGACTAGTAGCTGTGCCACAGCCGCTCTCCAATACTTGAGGCTGCCTAGCTTGTATCGAGGATGCAGGATAGCTTTTGTTGTTGGCGAGGGCAACTCTGGTTCGAATTCCTCCAGAAGGTCCTCGAAGACCTTGACGTGATGTTGGTCACGATTTCCATTTCCCAGTTCCTCTGTGAACACCTGCCATGTCTGCTTCACTATTTGCCTCAGCGAGAAAGGCATTGTGATCTTATTTAAATGCCCCAGCCAGGCGCCGTCGACCAACTTTAGCGGTGCAATCTCCCTCAGCCAATCCCCGGCCTCCTGGCGATCTTGAAACAGCTCACGCGGGCGCCCCGATTGCCGGCGACTGATATACTGATGGTATCGGGTGGTGACATCATCTTGGTGACTCTGGAGAAAGCGGGCAAGCTCTCCTTTGTCAAATTGTTTAATAGATAGGATGTTGGTGTCCGGTGCTTTGACGTAATCCTCCAATGCTTGTGAGAGCAGAACTAGGAAAGCTTGTCGTGCGATCGGTATTGTGTCGGAGTGCTCCTCCAGGTTTTGAAGTTTGAAATAGAGCTCTTTGTAGAATTCTAGCTCTCTTGTTGATGTCCATTCAGCATCTGCTTTGACAGCTGTACGTGATGCTTTGAACTGTTTGGGCCCTCGCGCGAAGAGACTATTGGGTTTCTCAAGCTTCGGGTGGCTGGAAGTTCTCGAGTATAGGAAAGGAATGATGCAAGTGCATATGAGAATCAAGATACCAGAGAAGGCGACATGAGGATTCTCAGTGACCAACCCAAATTCAAGAGTCATTGTAAAATTTGGTTTAGTATGAGAAGCTTTTACAAGGGTAGCTTTGTCTGGGGTTGTTCGTGCTCTGGGAATCTCGACTAATACGGGTAATATACTAGCGGTGGCACAGGCTGCTGAAGCATCGAACTGCAGGACGCATATTTCATTTGCTTTGGCTTTTCTTTTTCAGCTGCGCAGGTCTACTGGTCTATTCAGGTACAATACTGAACATTACATGTTGGTATTGTTTAGTCAAATCATACAAAAGACCTCAAGGAACAGGAGAAAAATAACAAATAAGATGCAAACAGGTAGTGATTTTCTATTACGTCTTGCTTTTGGCCTATAGTATCCACTTACTCATGAGCAAGAAGTACGGATACATCTTCTCAGTGGTGTTATTCGTACTATGCAGGATTACACAAATTCGTCATTTCTGCAGGTTCCAGGGTTCACAGTTTCTTGTTCGGTGTGTCCGTGTGGCTGGCTGAGAGCAATTCCACGTGCCACGACAACAGGCGGTGTGGGTTGGTTGCAGTTGTGATGAATGCAGGCCACAGTATAACCCATAGTATTGCATCGTCATGCAGCTCCTGCATGCATATATCACATGCTGGATCGAGGAATCAACGGCGGGGCTGCCTGGCCGATTTTGCAGGGGACGTCGGGACGCAGGGCAGCGCCATTCTCGTATGACTCGGGATCTGGGAATGGACTCACTTTATAAAGAACTGATAGATAGACAGTACACCGACTACTCCAAAATGTGCGATGGACCTAGCTGTGATTTTCAAAGGCTTTATTGACGAAGATCAGTGATAGCTCACATTGATCGACTGTCACCGATCGATTGAGCTTCCTGGATTAACGGTGTAGGCGTATGTGCTTTTGGAATCTCGCATCTACTGTACATTACATAAAAGATTTGTACGACGTAAACTTCAACATGGCCAAAAGGTATGTGGCGTACTCGGCCGACAAACATTCTAGAGCCATTTTTAGATGTCCATCGAGTTGGTACAGTCGGACAGTGCATTCATTGCCTTCGATAAATCGATAAATCGCCTACGGGCAATAAATGGAGGAGAAATGTCTTCCAAAACTGCTCTGTCCAAGGTGAAGTCAATTTGAGTGATAATAGATGCCAAAGAGAAAATGTTTAGTCGCTGGAGACGGCATTTGACGATGGTTTTCCATCTAATCTTGTACATGATCATGATAACCCGCATCAACATAGCTCTGTCAACAAAAACACCCAATTTGTTCACAAGATAATAAACATCCAGTATACTCCTTAGAGCCCATGTGATGGTCTCAAGAAATAAGACACAAAGTATCGGTCCTCTACACCATCAGTCACCTGGGTCACGCGATGAACCGGGGAGTGCAGGCGACCGCCGGTCTGGTTCTGTAGATAATTTGCAAGATTGACCACAACACAATCGGGCTTAGGATCAATCCATAACCATTCTTTCGTCTCCCGGGTCTGCATCTGACTGGCCCACTTATCGCACCAGAGCAAGGTGATCGAACCGCTGTCGGTGTGGGTGGTGTCGGGTACATCAGCAAGCTTCGCCTGGGTTGGACCAGAGACGAACTTGATTCCTGTGTCGCTCGGCGCATCAAGGCGATGAGCTTTTTCGAAGTCAAGGCCAAGGCTTTCAGAAAGGCTGCGGAGACAAGTGTTGACTAGGTTGTCGCATATGTTGGCAAGATCGAGGATTTCGCTCGCGTGCTCCGCCCAAGGGCTAGGTAAAGTGATGTTGGCATGTTCGTCTCGAGCGATCTGGCAGTAGTTAGCCACCGTGTTATCATGGTGATATGGAGATGCTTACCTCGAATGATTCAATGCCTTTGCGTTTGTAGCTATCGATGTGTGAGCGTCTGTATGACGGGATAGTAGGGGCTGACATACCCGCGATCCACATCCTCTCTGAACGCCTTCATCTTCTCATCATGAGGCTTGGCAAAGTACTCATGGCTATCTTGGTAACAAGTCTGGAGGTAGCTTGTGATCTTTGCGGAAAGGTCATCGTTGAAGGTTAGGTAGAAAAATCCCTCAGCCTCGGCAGCCTTTAAGAGTTTCGCCGTCTCTACTGGGTCTTTTGCAGCAAGATTTTCAAATTTGATTAATTCAAGATCGGCGATGTCCAAAGACCGCTCTCCGACAATCCTGGTGGTCTTTGAGAGAGGGGCAGTTATAGTTTGGGACATTTTGATGGAATAAAAATGTGAGAACAAGTCAGTCAAGCTGCTTCCAAGTCAATGATAGCCAGTGTATTTGAGTAATAGTTAAGTAGTGAGTGTACTAAATAACACACAAGCCTCTGGTGCCGTAGCGCATGGAAGGGCACTATTAGGTATTGATCGGCCCCAAACTACAGCAACTTGACCGCCAAAATGATGGAGCTTCCCGTGCCAAACCTGTCGTGCGCATGTGCTTTACCTCGACCTTGACTTGCCTTTTACGAATTGCCGAGGAACGCAATGTGATCAATCGTACATATGCAAGCCACGGTGTCGAATGCAGGCCCCATTCAAATAGTACTCCGTGCACTCATCACTGCAGAAATGAGGAGATTTATTGCATTTGCCAAGATCATGACCTGCAAGTGGGTCCTTGTCCTACGTGAATACCCCACAGGTCAGCTCGGGGCGGGGGCGCCTTCTCCGATCTGTCACATCGGACAATACATGATTGGACAAAAGATGATAACCTTAGAGATCTTCATAAGACCCCACACATGAGCAAGCACGGCCTTTGGAACACAAATCGAATCCCGCTAGGTACGGTGGTAACGATCTATTTCAAGGTTGTGATCAGTCAATGCCTTCAAGCTTCCACCGAACAAGCCCGAGATACCTACAGTAGTACACTAGATATGCACCTTCATTATGTAGCTTGCATTGTGCAGAATTAACTAAGGCACTTAATCAATTGGGCTTTCTCCAGCCCCAACCGTAATCCACCGTTATTTTCCTCTTGTCGCACGTTTTCAAAAAAAATAAACCCCATCAATTGTGAATCTTTGCCCACTATGATGCCCCCCAGCGAACTACATGGGCCTCCCCTTCCAGACTCGGGTGCAACCCTTCACGACGTGTTTTATCAGAATGTCGTAAAGTACCCCGATACCGTGGCTCTCGTCTCTACTCACCAAGCCCCTACTCTTTACGGCATCCCGAGCGTACCCCTCGACACCGACAAGCACGAAGCGGATTATCTACGATGGACCTACCGGGACCTGGATCGCGCTGTACAGCGACTTGTCACTGGTTTACAAAGTCAAGGACTGAAGAGAGGCGATCCATTAGTGATTTTTATGCCAAATACCGCTGAATATGTTATTGCTACTTGGGCTGCGTACCAAATGGACTGCGCCTACGTTCCAATCAATCCCAAAGGCCTAGCCAATGCCCGAGAGATGCGACATATGTTGCAGACGGCGATGAAAGGATGCCAGTCAGATCTTATGGGTATCATTGCTGGAACATCTGATATGTGTGCGCGGATTGAAGAGTACACGACTGGGATTAAGAGCACGAAGATATTGGTTGAAGGAGAGGTGGATGGGTGGACACCGTTTAAGGAGTTGATGGAGAAACCGGCGAATTTGAAGCAAAGCCTTTGCAGAGATCATGTCTCCGAACTTGCTGATCGATCGATTTTCTTTACGAGTGGAACGACGTCTCTGCCGAAAGGTTGTGTTATGCCACCTGCATATGGATTTTCTGCAGCCCTGTCCTGGCGCCAGTGCAGTGCTCCTATGTTGCCTGGGGATCGAGTATTATTCACATTGCCGAATAACCATGGTTTTGGCTGGCTTAACATTATTTCTGGCTTTCTAAATGGAGCTACCGTTGTGCTACCGGGACCGAGGTTTATTCCAGAGGCTGTGATTAAGGCTATCCGGGAGGAGCAAGTGAGCCACGCCGGATTGGTGCCAACCATGTTGCATGCTCTAAGCAATATACCACTTGCATCTGGCAAACTAGGTTCTCTTCGACGGATTGTCATGGGAGGCTCTCCTCCAACTGAAGAGGTCATCAAGATCTGCCTCGATATCCTAGGTGCGTCGGGGGTAGAGAATCTCTACGGCATGACGGAGGGCGTCCTTGTGTCTTCGGGTGTGGTGAGGCAAGCTAGCGATATTATCAAAGGCCGCGATGTTTCTATCGGCACGCCACTTCCTGGCATGACCGTTCGGATATATGCCAAGGACAGCAACGTGCCAGTTGCGACTGGAGATGCTGGCGAGATACACTTCGCAAGTCCAAGTCTAATCGATGGATATGTCGGAGGAGCCGATAATAACTTCTACAATGGGGATGATGGTCGCCCTTGGTTCCGCTCTGGTGATAAAGCTTTCATTGGTACTGATAACCGTCTCTACCTGATTGGTAGGTACAAAGACACCATTATTCGTGGAGGCGAGAACATTGAACCAACCGCTATCGAAGCGGTTTTGGGCCAAATCCCCGAAATAAACGTTCTTCAACCTCAGGTTGTACGCGCGCCAGACAATATTGCTGGCGAGGTTCCTATTGTCGTGGTGAACCAGGAAGTCGATGAGGCTACAGCAAATTCACTCAAAGACACTATCTTGGCGCAAATGGGAAACCTTTATGTTCCGGCAGATGTGATATCGATACAGGCATTGGGACAAGAAGAATACCCCAAGACAATGGCTGGAAAGGTCCAAAAGACCAAGTTGGAAGAGCTGGTCAGGACATACTGGGAGCGCCAAGAGTCAACAGGCTCAAATGGTCACCGTATCGAGGGGCCTGTTTCAGGCACTCAAGTCATGGAATCATTGTGTATGGCGATCGAAAAAGAGAAGGGCAATCCGATAGACCACTCTATCCGGATGATTGAGCTAGGAGTCGATTCAATCTCGTCTATCGCAATCCTCAAGCGCGTTCAGATGGAGACAGGAGTATCGTTGCCGTCATCTCTATTCTTCACCCAGGCAACAGTCGGTGCGATCTGCCAGCAGATCAGTTCTATTCCAGACGCGGCAGATTTTCTAAATTTCACACCAGTCATGGAAGACGCAACCGACACATGCTTTTCAGTCCTGCTCCAAGGGACCCCCCGGGCAGGCGTTCCGTCCCTCTTCTGTACCCCTCCAGGCTCCGGAAATGCCTTCGTATTCAAAACGCTGCCCAAATTTGCCAACGACCGTGCAGTCTATAGCTTTGGCTCTCCGTTCCTTATGACCAAGTCAGAATCCACATGGACGGTAGAAGATACCGCCAAGATCTATGCCAACACCATCCGCAGCATTGATCCTGAGGGACCATATATCCTATGCGGCTGGTCAATGGGAACAGCCACAGCATATGAAACCGCATACCTGCTCCACGAACAAGGAAAAAAGGTTCTGGGAATAATCATGCTAGACTTGGCATTGGCTCGGCCACCCCCCATGCTCCCAGAGGCGAGCGTTGAGCTGTTTGAAATTATGGGCGTATTTCCTCCAATTCGTCGTGAGGGCAAACCTGACGTGGAGATTCCCGCGTTTCGGAAGAAGCATCGCGTCGCAGCTTACTACGCGAAAAATAGATATATACCTCGTCCCTTCGACATGAGTGACGCGAGCCGACCGCAGATATTTGTTATTTGGGCTGGGCATGGTGATCATGATCGGATGATTGGCGCGGTTCTCGAGGCCAAGGAGCTATTGCAGCAATATGGACCAGGGACGGATAAGAAAATCAACCTTGACTGGCTTCATGTTCCGCGTGAATCATTCGATGCTGGTGGTTGGGACGAGATGGTCGGAAAGGAGAATGTCGAGTGGGACATCGTAGAAGATGCGGATCATGACACGCTTATCGAGTCAGAAGAACTGGTAAGTACTAAGTATCATGCCACCACTTGAGGTCCGATTGCATCTACTAACCATTGATAGGTTATATTGACCCAGGGCTTGATGGAAGCGAAAATAGATAAATGGTTGCGAGGAGTGGAGGTTAAGACCAACGGTTCAGGTTAATGCGGTGTGATGCCAGGGATGTTGGCGGTCAAGTTTTGATGAGACAAAGCACCTACAACCCACCAGTGGTGGTACTACTAGTGATACTAGTGACTGTCAGATTTCGGGTACCAGATCAGGACCTTGGAACATTTGAAACAAAATAACTGATATTCATCATATTAACCTTTTCCGTGCTTCGGAGGCGAATCTTTTTACCTGTTCATTCAAGATAGCATTTCCCTCTATACTTCCCATAGCAAGCACACCAATTAAAACCTATCATCTGGGCAAGGCTGACCGGGATTGTCCTTTGTAGATTTGCCTCTTCCAAGGTTATACTTGTCCCTACATAAGCGTCTTACATATGCACCCATCAGGGATACGGGGTGGACGAAAGCAGAACGGTACTTTTGTCAAACCAAACATTGCGCTCTATTTGAAGTCAGGTCAAGTTGACCAATTGTGTTGGGGCCCATGACTATCCATGGATGGCTGTGCGGTGCTTATGCATCGGATCGACCGAATATTGAAACGTAATGGACCGTGGTATATGCTCCGTCGAACTCCGTGGAGTGTAACACCAGAACCATCCCCAACCCTGTCCACTACGGCAATGATTATTATCATGAATCCAGCACGTAGGTCATAAATAACATACTTTTGGCTTGTTCCCAATGGCAGCAGCGTAGCGTCGACTCATTCGATCGTGCCAAGTGCATTCTTAGCCACTCGGGCGGGAGTCGGGAGGCGATCCCTTGCATATCGACAGATCAATTACTCCTTCCGGAATTTTTTCTTTGCTTTTTTCTTTGCTTTTTCGGTCTTCACCGCATATCAGCTGTAGTGCGCTGCATTCGAACGCCCAAGTGGGTCATTCAGCTGAATATTTTTGAAGAAAACGCAAGGGTGTGGTACAAATGATCTACTCGGCATGAACTATCGATTGTCTCAGCCAAACCCTACATCCTTGAATGTCGCTTACTTTCTCTTTGATCCTACTTCAGAGAAAGACAACCCTCACTCATATTTCCTCACCCAGTATTCGAATCCATGCAGGTCAAAATGCCGGATGAGCGGACTCCTTTGGTGAAGGATGCAGAATCCCAGAAGTCCAAGCCGCTTGGCATTTCGAAACTTCTGGCTGGGTTGGTTGGTACGTAATCCTCGTGGGCGCGCTCGGTTACTCGGCTGACTTGCTATTCAGGCGTTTTTCTTGCCAGTGCAGATAAATCTATTCTGCTGACCACACAAACGCAAATTGCGTCTTCACTGCATTCTCCTTCCAATGCAGCTTTGTTATTGGTGTCTTATAATCTAGGCTTTTGTGTTGCGCTACCTGTGGTAAGTATCGCGCTTGGGTACTTTTTTTGAGATAGCTCCCACTAACCACCAAACATTAGTATGGTTTCCTGAGTGATATATATGGTTCGCGGAATTTTCTCTTAATTTCATATGTTTTGTTCTCTGTTGGATGCGCCATATCGTGAGTGAAAAGAAACCCTGGAACGGAATCTGCATTGTTCTCATACTCACGAATTCCAGCGGCGCCGTCGACACAATATGGCCATTTGCTTTTGGTCGGTTTGTGGCAGGTATAGGAGGTGCTGGTATGACGGATCTGCTCTCTGTCCTCATTAATGGTACGAATTCTCTGCGTCCAATTCGGGAAAAGAAATAGACACTGAGTACAGGATCAGAGATTTTCGACATCACAGAAATCGCCTCTGTGCGAAGCTATATCATTGCTGCCGATATATTTGGCCAGGGATGTGGAGGACCACTTGGAGGCGTTATTACTGACAAGGTCGGCTGGAGATGGTAAGTCATTCTCGAAGATGGTTTCTGAGGGCATTTCCCACTGACTTAAACTCTCAGGGCCTTGCTCGGCCAATCGCCTATTAGTATGCTTTGTTTGGTCCTAGCATATTTCCAACTGCCCAAAGTTCCCAAGAAAAGTAATAAGGAGTCTAAGCTGAGCTTATGGAACTTCGATTATTGGGGACTTGGAGCATTCACCATTTCAGCCACCTCATTTGTTCTGGGGACTACTGACGGAAATCCCGCCTTGGATAATAATAAGCCAGTTTTATTTGCCACTTCAGGTATATTCCTGGTGATCCTGATCGTCATTGAAAAATTATCGCCTAGACCGATTATCCCTCCTTCTGTCATTGCTGCGCCAAACTTACGGAGCATTTTCTTGGGACAGTTCCTGTTCTTTGTAAATGTCAGCACAGTGAGTGGAGATTCCCCTGGCCAGCAGTGATTATGAGATATGGCTAACAAGCCGCAGTTTATGAACAATCTTCCGCCCTACTTAGCCAAGATAGACCACCTCACCAATACACAGATTGCCATGCGAATCTGGCCAACAGGCTTTGGTTTGATTCTTGGCTCTATGATAGCAGGAAGGCTTCTGAGAAAGTGAGTTAGGAGGCAGTCAAGCAAACAACACCAGCTAACGATTCCAGGTCTGCCAAATATCGCAGGGAGTCCCTCATCGGCGTAACGATTTGTGCTACATCCCTGATTCTTATGGTCATACGGTGGATAAATGGCATCAAAGGATTTGAGATCTATTATTCCCTTCCCTGGACGGTAGGAGGTGGGATTTTACTCTCAGCGCAGTTTGTTGCGCTGGCCGTACGGTGTCCTGATCAAATGGCCAATGCTACGGCAATCTTTTGCCTGGTGCAGCAGGTTGGTCAAATCGTCGGGACCAGTGCTAGCACCGCAGCCCTACAGCAGCTTTTCGGCTCTCGGCTAGGCGTCAATCTGAGTGACGCTCTACCCGAAAAGACTCAGGTATGATTCGGTTCCAATATCGTAGCAATTATTTGCGATGTACTCACAAAACCTATAGATCATCGAGAAGCTTCTCCAAAACTACGGCTCTATTACAGCTTTGCCTGAAATTCTACAAAGAGCCGTCCAATCTAGCTACATTGAGGCTTTTCGTTTAATTCCAGGTATGTCGAAGTCCTTGCTGAGCCTCCAATTTCAAACTAAAATTTACTTTTGTAGCATTGTCGGCGATTTTGACCATTATCTGCGGAGTTCTCATTCTTTTCTCTTAGGAGAAAGTGTATAATATTAGGAATCAAGAGTTCGTCATATACATAGATTCTCAAATTCAAAAAGTCAATGGCTTTCAAGTTCAATGTTCAGGCTACAAGGGTGACGTAATTTGAATTAAACAGGGCACTTATAAGATTAGGTGCAAGGCCGTGCTAAATCCTAGCCAGTGAGCAAAAGCAGCGACGTGGTGAGCACTTAAATGGAGAAGAAAGCCAAGAATCGGCAGTGCAACACAGGCACGGAGTAAATATTAGTTGGTCTCTCAAGTTTAGGGGTTGGCATGAGTCAGCAAAACGTTTCTCCGAGACGTTTTACCGTGAAATTTAGTATTCAGCTACTATTACACACAAGGTATCTATTGGTTTTCTATGCCGGCACTGAGAATGAATTGAGATTGCAATAGGTAATCAAAATGTAATAAAAAGGTCCAGCGAGTTCCACAAACCTTGGTATTCCAATGCCAGACAAATATTCAAGATGCTTCTCAATGGGCCAATAGTATGACCTATACATGGTCTTCCATATTCAATGTGTCACAATAGGTGACTATTTCTATATCAATCAGCTCTCCCAGCATGGCTATTCAGCAACTCCGTTGTCTTAGATATACACGACTGTGGCATTAGATCCATATAGCTCTGCTCAAGGTTATTCACATTCTTAAGCTTCTGAGCGACAGTAACCAGCTCCTGCAAATATAGCTCAAAAACTGGGTTCTCCCCAACATTATCATAAAGGAACTCGGCCACCAGAAATAGCGGCAGCGGCATAAGCGGATGAACCTAAACAGTGTTATTAGCAACTTTGCCGCCAGGAAATTTAACAGTCGAAAGATTATTCACCTTCGAGAAATGCAAATTAGGTAACATCTGCGAAAGACCAACAATAGCCTCAACAGCAGTCAACGCCCGACTTTGATACCCCATATAAGCTGCATTGTCTTCTATTCCACCAGGTGCCTCAAGTGTTTGCATTAGGCTGTTGCAGCAGTATACAAATGCCGTGTGACTTAGTATGTTGGCGAACCAGAGTAGCGGATCATATGCCTCGTTTGGAGACGGGTAGAACTGCGCTAGGATTTGGAGTCGAGTTGTGAGGAGCTCATCAAGCCAATGACACTGTTTCAGGTCGCCGGATGCTGTATGGCCGTATACTTTGGAAATTTTTAGCTGTTGGCCTTGGAGGAGACTGCGGCCGCAGATGGTTAGTAGGATGAGACATTCGTTGAAAGGAGATTGCACTGTTATGCTAGGTTCCGTCATGACTTCGGATAGGAATCCGCCTAGAACGGGTTGACCATTTTGGAATTGCTGGTCAGGAGATGGCAATCGGGTACATATCTGCGTTCCATGGGAATCAGCTCATGTCTCTTCCCCGTACGCAAACACTAGAGTAGAACTCACCACATGCTCATTCAGTGTAATAGGCCAGTCATTGCGTATGCTCAGAAGATGATCCAGAAAATAGGCCATCCAAAACACTCGCCTCTTCTCTTCAATCTTTATTGGGTCATCCTCAGTGTGTTGTGTCTTTTTCTTCGGGCTATCAAGTTCGTGAAAGCGTTTGCCCTGTAGTATCCGAAATGCTTGACCAGCGCTCATCCACGCTTGACGGTGCTGAGTCCGCATGGACTCACACATTGCAACAAGAACCCATGCTTGTACCAGCTCCGTCTCATGTCCATCAATATCACCAGTGTCAAGCGTTTTCAAAGTCTGTTTGGCTTCATGGTAAAGGGGTTCAGTCAAGTCTCTGAATTGTACCGACATAAGTGTAGCCATGGTCCACATGACTAGCTGAAGACTTTTACAGGAAGCAGTCTTGATCGTAGATGTGGCCCATGACAAGTACCTTCGCTGGTGCAGAATTGGGATTGAAGCGTGCACGCGATCAAAATAGAGCTGGTCCCTGATGACAGCGTTAGCCTTCACCGCAATTTAAACATGTATGCAGGGGAATGTTTACAATTCTGATTGTATAGCGCCGGTGATACTGAACGAAACAGGAGGAGCTAATGAATCAGAAAGCAGCCCGAGATGAGGAAGATCATTTGGTAAAAGCATTTCAGGCTCCGAGATGGACGCAACAACCGCTGACATCCAGTCCTGAGCATCATTCGTGATTATCGGATCTGGAATCTCAACAGGTGGCGTGGGTAAGTCTTCATCTCGGTTCTCTGTGCTATCATGATGCTGACTTTGTTCCTGCTGGACATCCAAGCGGTTCTCCAACAAGTTCTCGAGATATACAACTCGATCCTTCAGGGCTTTAATGTAGCCCTTTTTAGGACCGCGGGATCCGCGCTCAGTGGTTTCGCAAATTAATCCCGATTCATGACAAATACTGCATTGTGGCTGCCGACCGTCGCACCGTAACTTGCGGCGCCGGCACTCATCGCAGGCTGCTCGTGCCCTAGGCCGTTTCGGTGCTGGAGATGGCATTTCTCCTTCGCCGAAGGCCATTGTTAGTGGCAGATATGTTGGGATCGACGAGGGGGCTTCTCTCAAGGAGTGCGTTTATCAGCAGATGCACTTGGCTTAGGTGAGCATCGCTGATAGGTCAGCACCTTCTTATAGCGGCACTGGGACCGAAGGATGCGACTGGGGGCCAAAATGATTCTTCAAAGAAATCTGAGGCCGTGTAGAAAGGCATGATCGCTCGCATTACACGGACACTCAGTCAAAAGGAAGGATTGAAAAATTGAAGAATCAGACATCATCACATTAACAAGAATCATCAAGGCCTGCTTGTTTGGTCGAAAAGAATACTCTCAGTATGTGCAAGTAGCCCATGCACATGAATTATGGAAATCAATCATGATAACCCTAGAATATTTCAATACTAACCCTCCATACACCCAACAATATTAACTAAGAAACAAAATTCAAAGAACCTCCTGGATAAACACCAGATGCAATTCGCAGGGGAAAATCCCTTACGGTGGAGACGTAACCGCGTCATCATTGATCATTGATGGAGAAAACTCGCCCGATATTAGCCTATCATAACGATATGTCAAGGTCAGGGTGGTTAGGGTGTGATGGTCTAAACAACGGGACCTGCGCCATTCCCACCATCTTGACTCGATCCGCGTCGGTGGAAGGGGTGAGAGCCCATGTGGAACACCTTGCGCATGGCGTTTGTGATACTGTTCTTTCGTCTTGACTGGGGAGCGTCGGTAGTATCAGAGCTCTTCGGTACCGTGGCAGTGTCAGCGAGGACAATGTTCGACACTGCCGGCTTAGGCGGCCATTGTCCATCGGCTTTCCAGCCCTGGACCATTGCTTTTGTCAGGTGCGCCAGATTAACTGGCACGGTAGGTGTCATCCCTTGTACGACCACTTTAGTATAGATGGAGGGGTAGATGGATGAGTTGATGGTTGCGCGTATGGGGTTTTCAGGTGAAAGGAACGGCGGAGCGACTGGGATAAGAGGTTCATCAAGCTCCTCGTCAGAGTCATCATTTTCATCGTCTAGGGCTGGGAATGTGGTAAAGCCAGGCGCATTGGCAGAAGCCTCAGGCTCGGTGATGCTAGTTTCGGTAGACTCCTTGCGCTTTGTTTCGTCCTCTGGGGCAGTAGAGTGCTCTTCTTCTTGCTCCTGTCGACGTGAAGTCTCTTCAATTTTCTCCCGCTCCGTAATTGACAGCGATGCCTCCATCTTGGCTGCCAGGGCAGGGGCCTCAGACGCGTCATTTTGACTTTGGCGATCGGAGTGCGGGGAAGCTGACCCCGGCTGCAGCGATGCAGCGCCCGCATCAACCCCAGAATCCGCGCGACTCTCCGCAGTTTGGCCCGGTGTGTCTGTCTGGCTTTTCACAAGATTGTCTTTCTTCTCTTTGGCGCGAATCTGTCGCCGTGTCCTGGCTCCAGACCAAACGTCGCGTCTGGCCATCCACATCCGTAGCCCTTCATTCCAGGCCATCTCTTCATCCATCTGGCGGCGGCGTTTGCGCCGCAGCTCGATCGCGGGGTCGCCGTTCGTCTTGGGGGAATCGCTTTCAGAGTCGTCGTCGGATGATTGTGGTTCGAGTTCTGAGCCTGAGCTGTCGAATTCTCGGCAGCGCCATTCTGAGACTTGGCGGTTGTCTATGAGGGTGCCTATCGTGTCCACGTCCACATAGGGTAGTGAAATATAGTTGGGACCCCTTGGATCGGCGGTGAATTCCCAGTCGTTGCGAACGACCTCGCGAACGAAGAGTTTGGCGTCGCGGATGGCGATGTCACGAGAGTCGGCCATGATGAAGGAATATGGAGAAATTCACCGTGACGGATGACTCAGAGACTGAGGGGGACCTCGGGAGTTCGCCCGGTGGTAGAAAAGGGTCGAGGCGCAAGAATCCTCCACCTAAATCCACACGCGGGGATTTTGAGAAATTGAGCTTGCAAGTGGCGGGTGGAGACGGATCCGATGTCATCGGGCACGTGCCCTCCCCAGAGATCAGCACTTAGGGCTAATGAAGAAAACATGAGGCGTTTCCTGCTTTAACAAATGTGAATGTATATTATATCCATTATAGTAGATATTTGCATAAGTAGGACATGGGCAGCGAGGAGAGACTACGGTCAATCAAAATTCTGAAGTTCTGGGTGGCTTGTGTGACAGTAATATATATAGATCTTTAAGAGATGAAACACATGATCAAGAAATACTAAGTTTGTTATGACACTTGTAGGCCTGGCAACATCAAGTGCTAAGATAGGCAACATTAAAATGAAGCTCATATGATGGCGTAGCTTAAACAGTCAAGGTAATACCGGTCCCACCTCTCAATGGCGTTTTCGTGGTTACGCGTAAAACATCAAATGTATTATGGATGGAGGAGGGAGGGAGGGCAAGCCTGAATACGTATTTAGAATTTAAAAATGGTGTGTTTGCGGAACTATCATTGTTATATCATTGTTAGAGCCTCAAAAAAAAAGTGGTGATAGAGATCCACAGACTTAAACAACAATGGTGGAAATCGGAGATTCAAACCGGCATGTCAAGTATTACAGTTCAGGAAAGTCAAAATGATGAGAGAGTCAAGGGGTTTATAGAATGGAAAAGAAAGGGAATACCAAAAAGTGGTAGATTACCCTTAAGTATTAGTTCCAGGGCCCCCAATTAACAATTCAATCCGCATGGTCGAGTTGGCTAGGCCCTCCCTAGTACAAACTAGCCACCGACGGGTGGTGCACACAGAGTTAGCCGTTGGGACTTGTGTGTACGGGTTGAATAGACCGGGAAACATCCTCAGCTAACCCCCCTTGAATAGCAGCCGTATGGCGCCTATGGGGGGTGACCCTGGGTTGAATGTTTGCTACATTTTCAAAATCAATTAGATAGACCTTGATCCGGTGATTCGAAAAATCGAGTCGGATTTCTCGATTTCCAAGCGTGTGGTGTGTTATGTGGAAAATAAAATTTGGTCGAGTTTCTGGCCGATGTTGATGATACTATTCACAAAGTACCTCGTTAGTACTTGGTGAGGGGAGGCAATCGAAGATCCCGGGTTCGATACCAGGCTTTGATGTTAAATTTGAATTTAATGTTTTTAGTATCCTTGTCAAGTCCACGAATAAGACCTCAAGGCCGAGACTTTTAAGTAAATTATCAATGATACCACTCCATTGAGAAGCAGACTTACTACTGTAACAGTATGGAAGAGTAGTCTAGAACGCAAAGTTCACAGCTGCTGCACATTCTTGGTAATAGATAGGGAAGCTATGACGCATGCACTGCGTAAGGATCAGTTGATTGAATCCTAATCCTGATATATTGATGTTGAATTGAATTGCAGAATGAAGCTCGAGGTATCTGACTCTATCACCCATGTAGTTGTGAGAAATTGTTGCTATAATGGTTTGGAAACTTGCTTTATGTAGGAGGATTGTAAGGCAATCCGCTGCTACTTGGTTAGGAAAGCAGACAACATAAGACTATAACATTACTATCTTACTGTTTATGAAGCACTGTACAGATTCCGACTTTGAATGGCAGGCGCACGTAAACGGACACCAAGTAAGCAGTTCTTGTATATCATAGTTTTATCTATTTTGCGAGGAAGAAAAGACCAGTCGTCGAATGATAACTGTGAACAGGGCACAACTGTGTGTATCTACTATCAAAATAAAACTATTGGTACATGTCTATCGTATCACTAAAAGTACAGGGAAAAAAAGGTTGGGCCCGGTTGATATTCAAGAGAACAACTCGCCTAAGATCAAGTCCGGACGCGCACGGATTCAGTAGTAGGTGCATCGGCAGCAGGTCCGAAGCCCCATCCCTTAGACTTCGGGCGCCGACTCCTGCGATCACCGTATTGTTCGTCGAATTTTCGAATTGCGGTCAGCGAAGACATGTCTTCACTGATTGAGGCACTGATCTCTTCCATTCCGCGGTCAAAGTGGGCGCCGGTGAGGATTCGTCGTGCTGGGTATTCGAAGGGCTTGTCGCCTTGGTGTTTTGCCGCGGCGTCGTTTTCCTCTCGCACGCAGGCTAGGGCTGCGGCGACTGAGAGGTTCTTCAAGTCGGAGCCGGAATACAGCTCTGTGCGCTTAGCGAGGTCAGCCAGGTCGACTGCTGGATCGAGTTGTTCCTCTTTGAGATGGATCTTCAGAATTGCGAGGCGGTCTGCCTCGGTTGGGAGATCCACAAGGAGTCGTCGGGGTAGACGGCGCAGGACTGCGTCATCCAGGTCAAAGGGACGGTTGGTGGCGACCATGATGAATGCGGAGAGGTCGTTCATTCCATCCCACTCGCGGAGGAACTGGTTGATCAGTTCGCGGTGGGATGTTCGGCTGCTGGAGCCTGTGCGAGAGCAGAAGATGGCATCTGCCTCGTCAATGAACACGACGCATGGGCTTAATTTCTTGGCAAGTGTGAAGATGGCTTTCACGTTCTTTTCACCCTCACCCACGTACATGTCATAAACTTCGGAACCGCTCACCTCCAGAACAGTTGCTCCACTCTCGCGCGCAACTGCCTTGGCAAGAAGTGTTTTTCCTGTGCCAGGAGGCCCGTACAGCAGAAGGCCTGGGATCTTATCCGTTGCCAACACACCGTAAGTGAAAGCTTCAGGTCGAACCAGCGAGAGAGAAGTAAGGGTTTTCAGTGCATCAATAGTCTCTGGCGGGACCTGGACATCGTTAAAAGTTGTTCGGATGCTTTTTGCATCTACCACACCGTTGAGCAGTTTCTTCTCGTGAGAAGTGCATGTCTTGCGCAAAGAACTCAACAACTGCTCTCGAGTCTGACCACTGCTAGCGTCTGTCGCCTTGGGAGACTTTGCCTGCAACCAATCATTCGTGACTTGGTCCCCCTTGTCCATAAGTTCAATTCCACGTCGAATATGTTCGAAGCCAAAGGATTCACCAGCTTCTGTACTGCCCAGTGCCAAGGTCGCAACCCAGTGAACTTGGTTGTAGGACCAGAATTTTTCTTTGATACCGGATTGTTTGATTGTTGTTGGGTCAAGCGACCAGGCACGGTTGCTGAAGATATCATCCTTAACAGCCGAAGCAGTCTCATTGAGTCGGAACTTCAACATAGTTTGAAGATGGCGTATGTTGATATCCATGGTTCTTTTTTTCTGGTCTTGAGCAAACTTCTTTTCAGCAGCCTTCAAATCCATGGATGGTGTGATCACCAATGTTTTAGAAAAGCCGTCATCGAAGACGTTTTGAAGAATTTTGATACCATCGTGTGATGGAGCGTGACGAAGCTCCTGGGATACACTGCCAATGAGAATTATTCTGGAACCAGCTCCTCGCCGTTCCTGAATTACCTTTTGCAGCAACGAGATGACCCTGGACCCCTCTCTCTGGCTTTGAATATCACGATAATCCTGGATGTGGACAATGGTGTCGCGAGGAAGCACAGGAATAGCGACCTCCAGCTCAGCTGAGTCCTCTGTTTCCTTGGAAGCAGGCTTTGCAGGTCGACCAAGAGAAGATATAACTTCGTTCAACAAACGGGTCCAGCGCTGCTCTACACGTGGGCCAAAGAGCCGCGATGAACCGGATTCTTGATCCCCTTGGCCATTTATGGATGCCACAATTGACTTCAGACCAAGCCAGTTTGGGAGCGGTACATCACCTGAGTCTTTGCTGGGCTCAATAGTGATGAACCTAGGGGTGCTGACCTCAGTACGCACGCCTGGGGGCCCAGCAATATCAGTCATATCATCCTCGCCATCACCTTCTCCATCGATAGCTTCTGGCCAAGTCACAACCGGGGGGCGATGAACATCATAGCCGAGGGATCGAATGGAAGTGGTCGTGCCGGTCTCTGCAAGGTCTTGCTCGCTGAATAGCTGGGCAATATCTTGTGCACTGAGGGTGATTAGGTCGGTGTTGAGGTCAATTGACAGCTGTCGTACCACGTTATCCAGGAACGGAATCCCATCATTTCCGGGGTATTGAAGAATGAGGTGTGACTTCTTCGCTGCTGGTTCTTTGGCATACTGCACTGGCGGCAGTCTCAGGCCCGCTTTGACTGACGCCCGCAACTCATTCCAAAGTTCTTCAGGCACAGCATAGCTGCTTTCTTCATCGGGTTCAGCAGGTTCACCGGATGAAGCAGGATTGTTTCCACCACCTCCAGCTAGAGATTGTTCCTTCTCCGCGTTGTTTGGGCTGGGCACCGGTTTCGACTTCGTAATTTCGACTTGTTGGGCCTGGACAACACCCTCCGAACCCCGAGTCACTATGTTCTGGTCAGAGAACCAGCTAGGAATCGCAGCCACCGGTTGCTTCTGTTTGTCCTGTTCCGATTGGCGGTTCCTCATGGCTCTCCGCAACGCAGACCCATATGGCTTTGCGGCAGGTTTCTGGTCGTCGGCGGGCAATGAGCTTTTGTTCGCGACAACATCTTCGAGTTTTGGGGATTGGCAATTATCGAGCGCATCCGGTGGCGATGATGAACCATCATGAGGGTCTTGGGATGGAGCTGACCGCCATTGTTGCGATAGATGGAATCGGCGCGAGGACGAAGACGCGGGATAGCGGCGACGAGCGATCAGACGACACGGGCGTACGACGAATAGCCGGGCCTGGTGCATTGACGGAAACATCCAGGGCACAAGATGCCACTAGAAATCAAAGCGCAAAGTCGCGGGGAACAGTATGGCGCATTGATCGGTCGAGAGTTACGGACTTAACCTTGATGAGCCTCCGGGGGAGAAATATAGACTCACGTGATATACCCAGGCCCAGGTTTATGTATTCATTGGATTTCTGTCCTCCAGCTGTCATACAAGACAAGATATAATCTCATCGACATCCACGATCTTGAGACAGACCTCAGGACCACTTGGAACTGGCTCTAGGCCCATTAACCCAGCTGAGTTGCTATCTTAAGACTGATCTTCGGCCAGGATTACAAAGTTTGGTGGATCAAAGTTACGCCACGATAGGTACCGTACAGTAGCTACGGTACTTCAGTATTTTTTTAATAGAAAACTCAAATCAAGAGATGTAAAACAGAACGATATATGCATTTGCCACTGCCTAGACTATCACTATCGACGTCGTTGAGTTCCATGAGTGTGTATGGTATGACCTAATGAAGATGCAATCAGCTAATGTCTCTTGCAATCCATGTTGATGCAATCGCATATATTCAAGTGTTCTCAGACAAAAAATACTGGCAAGTAGCAGACCAACCGGGAAAGGAAGATCCGAATTATCTCGTCATGGTCGATTTGGAAGGTAAAGAAGTGAAAAAGTGTTTGACATCCTTGAACGAAAAGCAAAACGCAGTGTAGAAACAAGCAGTCGAACTCACCATGTAAAATTTTCTGGTCGGTCTTTTTGATCGACCTGCAAGGATGAGATGACCTGTGTTAGTGGCAAAACCGGAGCATCGTAAGACATTATTATGATGCTATCGGTCCATGAGACCTAGTCGATAGTGAGCAGGGTCGTTCCGAGACAATCTCTATCGTCAGTAGAGGAGAATAAAGAGAAAAGCAGGAGCTTGAAGCACGAAGAAGGATTCAAAAAGCAAAAGAAAAAAAAAACGCTGAAATACACGGCCGCACGTGACTACCTGATTAGGGTTAGCGTGTTCTCCCATTGAAATTGAGACGGAAAAAGAAAACTGCACTGAAAACATGGGAGGAAAGAGTCAGAATAATGAAATAGTTTCTTTAAACCAAGGATAAGAATCACGTCCTGGATCCCGTCATCTAGTTTATCCTTTTCGTGCCGGTCTCGTGGTGATCTCTTTGTTCTATCTATCGCATCGCGTTGTTCTTGCTCGGTTACATCCTCCACTCTTCGGAGCCGGTTCCTCCGTCCCCAGTTCCCTCTTCGCTCCCAACCGGGCGATCATCCTCAACTCATTATATGGGCGATCGAGACAAGACCCTGGTTTCTGCTGATTGTGTCAACTGCACAGAGAAGAGCACTGAGGTCTTGGGATCAGTGAGGATAGTGAGTCGATCCCATATCTTTTGCCCCCAGCCCCTCCAGCGCCTCCCTATTACTGTACCATACGCTATTACCACCTGCCCCGTTCTCTTTCCTCCCGCCTCTTCCCCCCCCAAAGAGAACTCTACCCTCTTATCACCTCCGACCGCCCAACTCCCATCTAACCTGGCCTCTAGGAGAACGAGGCCTGCATTGAGGGCAGGTGACAAAAAAGGCCTCCGATCCATGCTTCGGCCTTTTCCCTCATCTGCAAAAGTCGCCTGGGCCTCTCCGAAGCGCTGAGACCGACTCGTTCCATATCTCAGGCGCGACCCCCGTCCCCGAAATCCACCCCCCAGCCGCCTCTTCGTCGCGCTTCTTTGTTGAAGTCACTCCGTTGGCGGTGATCTCCGCCTGCTAGCAATGATGATGGCGCAACCGTTTCCTGCTCAAGGCATTCCGCAACATGGTATGCCCCCCGGTCACCACCCAATGGCAGGCCAACACCCCAACGCTGGACATCCCGGTGGAATGGTCCAGCAAATGCATCCTGGGGTGTCAGGACCTGGTGGCCCTCAGGTGAGCCAAGCAGGGCCCATGATGGGTGCAATGCCCCCGGGCGCCAACGGTGGTCAAGGTGGTCCCGGAATGCCTAACGCTCATGCTCTTTCCCATCTAAACCCTGCGCAGGCGCATCTCTTCCAGCAACAGGGGTTCCCTCAAAATTGTGAGTCTCGCTGTCTCTGATTGAATGTCGGCCGCGATTCATCCAGGACGCGCGCAATCCCCCCCGACATCGGATCGGTAACCCCTAAAGCCGTAACCCCCAATGATTCAATGTCTTTCAAGGCGCATGCTAATTCCACCACCTAAAACACAGTCGTGAACAGCCCTCAATTCAATGTGCAGCAGCAGCAGCAACAGCAGCAGCAACATCAGTTCATGCGGCAGCGAATGCTGATCCAACAACAGCAACAACAACAACACCAACACCAACAGCAGCAGCAACAACAACAGCAGCAGCAACAGCAACAGCAACAACAACAGCATGGGGGTTTACCTGTATCATTACCCAATGGTACTCAGGGGCTAAACGCTGCGCAACTGGCTGCCATGCAGCAAGCCAATCCAGGCATGCGGCCCGTAAACATGGGAATGCACATGGGACAACAGGTGCCGCATGGCCAGGCACAAAACATTCAGCAGCAACAGATGTTCGCGATCCAGCAGGCCCAGGTCCAAGCGCAACAAGCACAGCAAGCGCAGCAGCAAGCACAGCAGCAAGCGCAAGCGAATAATGGCCAGCCGGGCCAGCATACCCCTCAACGCTCCTCAGCACAACCCCCAAATATGCACGAAGCGCCAGTGGGGACTCCACAGTCCCAGCATGGTCCACCACAGAGCGGTACTCCTCAGCCCAATCAGTCCTCTCAACCGCCCTCAACTCAACCTCCCCAGTCGCAGGGCGGCGGTCAGTCCCAAGTGACTCCCAATCCACAGCCGCAGCAGTTGCCACCGTCCCAGCAACAGCCTCAGCAAGGTACCCCGGGTCAGCAACCTGCCCAGCAAAACCAACAGGCAATGGCTACCCAGGAGGCCCAAATTAAAGCACAACAGAACGCCATCATGTTACAAAGAATGAACCAGCAACGGCAGCAGCAGCAGCAGAACACCCCAGTCATGATTCTCACCAGCTACGCCGAAAACTTGAGCGGTTTTAAGGTGTGTAGTAATATCGTATCCGGGCGGCTCATAGGGCATTGATACTAATCACTCTACAGAGTCGTGATGAAACTACCGACTACGCGTATTGGTCGGCCTTTGTTGATCGATTCTATTCGCCAGCCGGTGTGTTGCGCCAGGGAGTCTGGAGCAGCCAGACTGGATCAAAACAATTCGAAATCTCGACCCCGGCCCTGGCACGGTACTATCTTACCCAATTCACAAGTGGGATCGATCATATACAAATGGTTCTGGATGGCGCCCGGGAGCGCGAAGTCCCCGGTGGCGGTGGTGCGCATGTTGTTGAATGTCAACGCGCTTCTTTCATATATTGGTACACGAATGAAAGCCAGGTATGAGCTTCTCTAATAATCTCACGCCATGGGCTTGCTACTAATGACACTCTATAGGTTTTTCACAAGGGACAGCTACGCGCCCACTTTGACGCCAACAACAAGATTGAGATGCTGGACATAACGGTCACCAGTCACAATGAGTTTATTCCCCGCAACCAGCTTCTGGAGGCGATGGAGCAAAAGCAGAGCCCCAAGTTAGCTAAAAGTGCTGCCAAGAGAGCGCAGAAGCAAGCACAGTCAATAACGCTCCCCGAGTCTATGGTTACTCCCAACGGCCTCCCTACGCCGGTGATCCAATTTCTAGAGGTCGCCGAAACGATGTCACAGATGCAAATGCTTTTCAACTTTTCCGCGCAACACTCGCAGTTGTCGGCGACAGACGCTCTCCGAGGTCTTGTCAGTAACTTCAACCAAAACGCGAACCCCAATGTTGGCTTTGCAGCCCCAATGAACCCTGGCATGCAGCCCATGCCTCGGGGCCCTAATATGGGTCCTCCCTCGCAATTCGCTTCTCCTGCAATGGCCCATCTTGGCTTACCGGGGGCTCAAGGCTCGCCTCATCTGACTGGGTCAGCCCATGCGAGCCCTGCTCAGAGCCAGCTTGCCGGCCCGCCTGGAATGCAAGTTCAGTCATCCCCAGTTGGCGTGAACAACAGTCCGAACGTCGGTGGCAATAAGCGCCGACGAGCCAGCACTGTCAAGCAAGAAAATGACGATAATGGCTCGGTTGAAGTGAATGGCAATGCGCCAGGATCGGGCAAGGTCAAGAACTCCCGGGTGCCTAAACGGCAGAAGGGAGCAGCAGCCTAAGCCGTCGAAATCGTATTTCGCATTGAAATGCTCATCATTTTGTTTTTCACGTTTCATCATTTCCAAGAATTGGGGAAATCGGCGCACGATTTGATACCAGGGCGAGGCATTTTCTATTCGCCCCTTTGTTTGTCTTTCCTGTCCATTTTATTTTCTCCGGGCTCTGGTGTTCTATCAGAAGGTCTCATCTGCTCTTTTTCACTTTCGGTACTCTGACGATCAAATCTGCTACCTCCGATGAGGCTTAATCGATTGCCTATCCTATTGACGACTTTCAATTGTCCTCAAGTGGTGGCACCTATGCCCCATCGATTCCGACCTCTGCTCCGACTCTAATGTACTCTATCTCCCTTTTCAGCGTTTCTTTTAGTTGGCCCGGAAATCATTGCTTGATTTTTTACACGTGCTTTCTTTGGGATGTTCTTTGCCCCGGGGGTTGATGATTTTTGGATTGGTGTGTTTATATGGGCGTTTGCCCTTGCTTCTGGCCTCCTGGATGAAGGCCAAAATCTTGATATCCGTGTTGGCGATCGCACCTGGCGTCAGGCTTTTTGTTATCTGGAAATATGTCTACGTGCATTTGTGTGGGGGTTCTATTTTGGTTCTTCAGAATCTTAATGACTCTTTCCCCTTCGGGGCTCATTGTTTTGCCGTTATTTGACGAATCCATACATATCCCAGCAATCTGCGTGAACAACCTTGAAACTTTGGACATTGGGACTTTGGATGTCCCATTTGTAGAATGTAGAGTCAGGTCTGCTCATTTTCAGCTATTAGTTGACAGGTAAATGGTAAATTGCTTCGGGGAACTCCGTCTTGATATGGGGAACTTGGCATCTTTTTTTCCTGGTTATCATTATCAGTTCCCCACCCCTTGCGTTAACTGCCCCTCCAACCCACGCAAACCACAAATTCTCCCCGGAACATCTAAATTATCTCCAGATTTTCCACGTTTTCCCCATTTCACGACATAATGGCTCACTCTCACGATGGCGGCCTCGACCACAGCCACGACGACCCCTTCAATGGGCACGGTCACTCTCACGACATCCTGGATGGCCCAGGCTCTTACGTTAACCGTGAGATGCCGCTGATCGAGGGCCGAGACTGGAAGGACCGCGCCTTTACCATTGGTATCGGAGGGTATGTAACATTCTCCTTGAGGCAGAAAAGAAACAATCCTCCCTACCTAAGCACCCAGATTCCTTTCCCCAGAACTATATAGACCTGTTTCTAATCTTATACAAACAAACATTCATGCTAACTCGGGAATCTATCTAGACCCGTCGGCTCCGGCAAGACAGCCCTGATGCTCGCCCTCTCCCGTGCTCTCCGCGACGAATACAACATCGCAGCCGTAACAAACGACATCTTCACCCGCGAAGACGCCGAATTCCTGACCCGCCACAAAGCTCTCGCCCCCAACCGCATTCGCGCCATTGAAACTGGCGGTTGCCCCCACGCCGCTGTCCGTGAGGACATCAGCGCAAACCTGCTCGCCCTCCAGACGCTCCAGAAGCAATTCTCCACCGATTTACTGCTGATCGAGTCCGGCGGTGATAACCTCGCTGCAAACTACAGTCGCGAGCTGGCTGATTTCATCATCTACGTTATTGATGTTGCTGGTGGTGATAAGGTGCCCCGGAAGGGTGGACCTGGTATCACTGGTAGTGATTTGCTGGTTGTGAATAAGATTGATCTTGCCGAGGCTGTTGGTGCTGATTTGAAGGTCATGGAGCGGGATGCGGCTAAGATGAGAGAGGGTGGCCCTACCGTTTTTGCTGTTGTTAAGGAAGGAAAGGGTATGGAGCATATTATTAACTTGATTATTAGTGCTTGGAAGGGAAGTGGAGCTTATGAGCTTAGTTTGCAGCGGTGGAAGGAGGGTGCGCCTCGTGGTTCGGGCAGTGTTGATGAGTAGATTATTCCTACGACCGGAGGTTCCTATACCATAGGTACATATAAATATTATTCTTGATAACCAGCCACACTAGTGGTGTATTAAACCATACTTAGTATTAAACCTCCAGGGCTACTTAGAGTATTATACTATTACCACCTGGGCAGTTCCCCCTAACCCTACATTAGGAGATCATGTTGCCCAGGTGGATATCCATATAAGAAAAGACGGGTTAATCTTGCTTTGACGCCCGTCACATTATGAGTTGAATTTTATCAATGAAACCCGCCTCGATGCGTGTCCTAGCGCAAAAACATTGCCTTTGACTTCCCAAGACGGGGGCAATTACTCGTAAGGAAGCCATAATACCTTTTCACCACGGAGGATAACCCACCGATCTGCTAGTCGAATTACGTCCATCCGACCTCGCCTTTCGTGAGCAGCCTGTGAAACCACTGAGAGTCCTGAGGGTATGCTGTAGGGAGCCTGTGGCGATATCCCAGAGACTGACTGTTTTATCCTTCGAGCTGAATGCCAGCAGTTGGCTATCAGAGGAAAATGCCAGGCAGTCGTACTAATCCCAATCAGACCTAAGAGTATGCTAAAGGGAGCTCGTGGAAGTATCCCAGAGACAGACTGTGTCATCGCGTGAGCCGGACGCCAGGAGTCGGCCGTCAGGTGAGATTCTCACCGATTGTACAGTATCTAAATGGCCCTCGGGAGCCCGCTGCACCGCCTTCGTTATCTAGCCTCTTTATTACTTGAGTACTATGTTAGCCCAGTCGCACGACCACAGTCTACCGCCTATAGCGACTTTCAGTCTATCAACTGGCATCCAGTTGAGCTTTATGACTACTATCGACCAAGCGTGGTATAAACATAAGGTGGTAAGTTTGGTCGCATTCGACCTTAAAGGCGCCTTCAATGGGGTGAACTGGGTGAGCCTAGACGCATTTTTGCAAGCGAAAGGGATCCCGACGGTGGCGAGGAGATGGATCGCGAGCTTTATGAGTGATCGGCAAGCCAATATTGGTTTTGACGACTTCCGTACCAAGACAGAGCTGCTAGTGAACGCAGGGTTAGCGCAAGGGTCGCTACTCTCTCTCATCCTGTTTGCTTTCTTTAACGCCGATCTGGTCGACCAGCCCATCAACTCCCACGGAGGCGCGTCGGCATTCATTGACGACTACTTCCGATGGCGAGTGGGCCGCTTAGCCGAGGAAAATGTAGCCAAAGTATAGTCTGAGGATATTCCTTATATTGAAGAGTGGGCGCGACGAACTAGATCCTGCTTCGCGGTGGAGAAAACCGAGCTTATCTACCTTACCCGAAAGAGAGCAGAGCACCTAGAAGGTGTAATCTTTGATGGAGCTTACATCAAACCGTCACCCACAGCCAAATTACTAGGGGTGGTGTTCGATCAGCCGCTTCGCTAGAAGGAACACATTTATCAGACCATCAAACGCGCCACCAGGACAACTATCGCTTTAAGCGGACTACGACACTTGCACCTAGAACAAATGCGACAGCTCTACCAGGCATACGTCGCGCCTATCGTAGACTACGCATCGACAGTCTGGCATAACCCGCTCCGGGATAAGACTCACCTCCGTCATCTAAACACAGTCCAGAGGACTTCGCTGATTTGGATCCTATCGGCATTCCGGACAGTAGCCACTACAACGTTAGAGGTGGAAGCTTATATACTTCCTGCGCATCTTCGTCTTCGTCACCGCGCGCAGCGCACTATCGCGAGACTATATACTCTACCGCGTGACCACCCAGTTTAGAGTGTATTATCACGCGCCTAGAATCGTAGAAACAACATAGGGTCGTACGCGCGCTTCCCTCTAGCGGAAGCGTTGAAAACCATGGATGTCGATAGGCTCAACGAGCTAGAGACAATCGACCTATGGCCGTTGCCACTATGTGCGGTGATTCACAGGTCCGGGTATTACACCGTGTATAGAAAGAGAGAAAAAGATATTAAACAGGGTTCTCCCAATGTGTCAACTGTACTTCCAACTCCACCCCTGTATGCTGAAGGGCAGCATCTCTCCAAGCCTGCAATACCGGCTCATCTGGCGTAAACAGGCTCTTGGCATCCCAGGTTGCCTTCGCAATCGTTCCATCGACCTCATACTCAAAAGAATGATAGGCATGAGCCTCCGAAGTACGGATAGACATAAACTTGAGCCGGGGCATCCGCTGTGCGGCACGGCCCGAGGACATGTACAATTCATTCATCAGCTCAGGTGATGCTTTCATTCGGAATGCGTTCAGAACACGATCCTCTGGCGCTCGCTGCTTATGTTCTGGGAGGCAATCCTCGCGGTCAACGTTCGGCTCGATTTCGTCCTCTGCTGGATCTCGTTCAAATAACCATTCCCCAGATGGGGTGGTAATCCCATACTGCAGGTAAACAGTGGTCAGGTTTGGCCAGGAGGGGAGCTGTATGTCATCCGTAGGATTAATAGGCCAGAAGAGTTCTTTCCCCACCACAATGTGGTCGAGTCTCATGAAGGTAAGCTGCTGAGAAAAGTCCCGCAAGGCGGAACTGAGGGGGTCTTCTATCTTCCCATCTACCAAATTGGAAGGAGCAAAGTCATGATTTTTGGGACAATCACCGGTGAACGAAAGATCAAGTTCCTCGATCGAGGAAGGCAAGAGATGAAAGTGGCGAGCAAAGTCTGTAATTTCATATTTGTAAGCTCTCCCGTGCCAGTCTCTCTCAGTTCATGATAAATTTACCATTTCGATTCTGCTTCCTTAAAGCCTTCTCTCGCTTTTCATTATCGGATAGGCTGAGGCTTAGTCTATGTAACCTGGGGAGCTTTGATGCAATGAGGGCGCATGAGGCTGGCAAGATCAGCCGTCTAAGATGCACATCTCCCATTGAGAGGGCTGTGACTGCATGAATCACTGGGAGGCGCTCTAGATGATCCTCGCTGAATTGTAGGTAACTTCTCTCAAACCTCCGCTGCCGAAGATCTTTCGTCGGATCTCTGCGAGCCTGTCTCGCCCGTTGAGGGTTCATAGCATCGCTGGGAGACAGTGCTTCAATTGATACATTGATGCCCGGCTCATTTTCAGGCCAAGATTCGAGAATGCTAAACAGCGACTGGATTGCTGGGACAAAGATTTCATTATTCCGGCGGTGCTCCTCCGCAGTCTCGAACTCTGCACGAGCCTCAATGCTATATGGTTCCAACTCTACAACCAGATTGATGTTGCGGATACATGTCTTTCGTCGCGTGTTTTGAGCCACAATCTGCTTAAACGCTGCTAGACGCTCACTTGTATTCAGATTGATGGTGTTGAAGGTGCGCTGCTCAATGACCAGCTGCCACTCTCGGCTGACAGTGGCATAGGGGACAGGGTCGAAGCCTGGGTCAATGAGATAGGAGATCACCTGCGCGGTGAGCTCTATGGGGAGTCGATATTCACTCATGGTAACTTTCTAGCCCTCGTCTCCAGGCAGTTGGTTAATCTCCATCAAAAGAGGTGGATTGTTGACGGGTAAAAAAGGGCCAACTCAAATCAGGGAAGCTTTGAGCGGGGCAGACCCCACCAATACCTAATCAGACATTCATTTGCTAAGCGAAATTACTTCGCATAACCCTGTCCACGGTTCAACAGGGGGATCTCCCCGTAATAATAATTGCGTACTAATAATGTAGTTCGGCAGATATTTCCCTGACTAAGTGTTGTGAAGGGGGCCAGCACAGGTAATCTACGAAGTGGACGGGTCCTTAGTTTCAGATTCAACAGGAAGGTTCCGCTGCAAGTTGTCCGACCGACTCTACCCAGTTCCTCAGGCTTCATCCAGGTTCCAGCTTCGTTCAGGTTCCAGCTTCACTATCTTACAGTCAGTGAGGCTAAATAGCCACTCATCTCGACGAAAACTGTACTACTAAAAGAAGTGATCCGGGCAGTACCTGCAGATACTACTTATTCTGTGGAAGTTCCTCGCACCTTGAAGAAAAGAAGACAAAATACTACGTGGATAGCTGCACATGTGTAATGAATGTTTCTTATAATTAGTTCTCAAGCTAGAGAATACGCATATACTTAACAATAGACCCATGGTGATTCAAAGTTGTCACGGCAGCTTTTGGTGATCTGGGGCATAAGTAACGGTACGATTTATGTCAACAGATTCACTAAAAAAACAATATTCCTCTTACTATTTACACTATCAGCTAGTTATCTACATCTGCAATACCAACCCCTCCGTCGAGATCACAGGGCTAATTCGGCTCATTTTGACAAATGTCTAAATGGCTCCATTTTTTAAAACCAGATCGACGTATGCCCCCAATCATCAGGTATCCCAAGATCCAGGGAAGGGATTCACGATGTTGCCAGGCAGATTCTGCCATGCTTCGGTCAATGCAGACACACGGGCCAAGACGTCTTCGTTTACCTCAAATCCACCCATCTGAACGTCACCGTCTGCGTCGGCTCGGAAAAAGGATTCAATCTGAGGAACCCACTCGTTGAGGAAGGCTAGTTGTAATGAGTCAGCCAATCTCAATTCTTCAACCCTCATCGGTAAACCAGGAGGCAGAGTTAAGTATTCACTCACCTCTTTGCTTGTTTACTTGAAGATCCCACTGCTCCCACATGAATTGTCGCCACTTGTCACCGAAGTCGAAGGTCTTATAAGCCTGACCATTGAACTTAGGATCGTTCTGTTACCACTGTCAGCTTGGATCCTATCGCACTTTTGACGGCGACTAGAGACTTACGTAGGCCGCGAGGGTTTGTTCCATGTCATCACTGAAAGTAAGGTGAAGTTGATGTGATTAGCATACAAAACATAAAGTTGGGTCATCGCGGTCAACGGTACGTACAAGTATTGACCAATTCTAGTGGCTTGTGTGACAAGAACCTGGGAAACTGGGGCTTGCGTGATATAATCCATTGCAAAGATGAGATATTTGCAGACATTAACCGCCGAGTTGAAATCATAGTTAGCATCACCATTCAGATATTGCATCATGGTCGCCTCTGTTCGAACCCTGGAATCACCCCAGATCCTATCGCGATCACAAACATTCTATCAGCAAGATAATCTTTTCCATTGAGACAGGATAGGGACAAACTTTTCCTTGAGGCTGTTGGTGTTTTTATCAATCAACATAAGTTCATTGCGGAATTTTGTCCCGGAGGGGAATGCGGATGCCACCAGGTCGACTGGCATTCCGGTGACGCCATTGAGCGTCATTTGCTTGGTGTTCCACCAGAAATTGATGTAGTTACAGAGGCTAACTGGCCGGGAGCCCGGCTTGGCTCTAGGGTCGGTGAAAGTGGTGGCCACGTTATCCGTTTGGTCTAGCCAGAAGTCCGCGTACTGTAGTGGATTATGGTTATTCTTCTGCTTGGCTTCTATACCCAAAGAGCGGAGGACAACTTACCAATTGCCATTCCTGAATGCGTGCTTGTAAGTATATACACGGTTAAAATAGGAATAATGATTGGGTTAGGCCTTACCAGAACATGTTCCGTTGCCCAATTACTCGAATCTGTCGAAGCCGGGGTGGAGACTTGACCATAGCCTGGTGTGATCGTACTCGCTTAGAAAGGTTGAAGGGAGACTAAATTCACGAGATAAGACTTACTGTAAGCGTCACAGTCGGTTGGATTGAGAGGCCCATATGCGAGGAATGGCGAGGTGGCTGCATCTTTGATCAAGTCACTCGAACTCGGGAAGGTTGGGCTTAATGCAACGATATTGTTACAGAATGTCATGTCTTTCCTGCTGCTGCGCTTTGTGAGCTCGTGGAATTCCCTTGTGAACCGGTGTAACTTATTGTCTAAGTTGGTCCGGTCGTCATTCGATGGGAGATCATTATCCTCAGATGCTCGCTTGGTTAGAGAGCTATCGTAACCATCAGCATCATCATACACATTCACATTGCAATTGCCCGAGGGCGTAGTCTTGTTATTGGGGCAGCCGAGAGCAGCACCATAGGTATCGGGGAAGAGCACACTAAAGCTTTGGGTATCCCTGGTGACGAGCTTTCCTGAGGAAGAGCCCGTGTCTGAGTCGGAGGAGTCGAGAAAAACGCCATGATTCCGCTTGGTGGTAGAGCTCTTCCAGGGATAGCACTTCATGGGGGATAGCTGCGTGTCCTTTGCGTACACCTGGATGCTCTTTGATCCAGAGTCCCAACCCGGTAGAGGGTTTTCAAGATCAATGTTAATCTCCAGCGAGTTATCAACCCCATATTCAACTCCGTTACAAAGGGACGCAGAGCTGGCACCGACCCTCAAGGTCATTGCATTTTCGAAGGAGGCTTTAACCTTCGTGTTGACCAACTCCGAGTTGAAAGCTTCCAGCTGGATCTGGAATCCAATGCTGGGGGTGACAGTCATGGTGATCGACCCGGCAGCCGAAATGGCTGCACTGGTGGATGGCGCGATTGAATACTTGAAGTTGTTTGGGGAGATGATACTCTCCGATGGGTACTGGTTCAGAGATTGAGGGAACATATATGTGAACCTTCCATCGACTCCGAAGCCGACACCAGCACTGATGCTGCCCGAGACAGTTGCCAAAGCCTGAAGCTGTGCGGTCACATCGAAGTATGGGCCGACGGTCCAAAGACCCTTGATGTTATAACTGCCTCCGAACGGATCCCATTGGTCTAGGAGCTGTAGTACCTGGGATTGATATTGAATCGCGGCATTCGCATTGAGTGTTGCCTCTCCGTAGACGTCCAAGCCGTACAGGTTGAAGTAGGCGTAAGATTCACTGAAATCAAAGTTTCGCAGCGTTCCGATGAGAGAGAGGCCATAGTCCAGGGTAACGCTCATTTTACCTGAAACATCCGCGCTGAAACTTGCCTCCACGGGTGGACAGCTTATTGCAGCATTGTAGAGAGTCTGCTGGAAAGTATATTCCTTTTCGAGGCCATAATTGTCATTCCTGTTTAGGAGGGCATTAAATCGATCCAGCCACCATGAGTCGGTCTCACCATAGCCACGCTTTTCCAACCGGTGGTTGAACCAGTCCATATGGAATTCACGCCAGTCTTCGGAACTGCGGCGTTTGACCGAGCCCGTAGGCGAGGAAGCGACAATTTCATCCCAGTAGCCTGGGTGAACCGAGGCATCAAAGCGAACGTAGACTTCTCCTCCATCCCGACGGAGCAGTCGCATGTTATAATCATATTTGATCTCATACACTTTCGGGCGGGCATGCAGGCGCTTGGATAGGCTCTCCGGCACTGGATGCTCTTCCAGTTCCTTGAAGGAGACTACTCGCACCCACTCATCAGGGCCGCACTCCTCGGGGAGACGGATGATGGTTCCACGCACGCTTCCGATTTTGATATCTTCACAATTGTGCTCATTCCCTTCCACAGTGCACACTGCCTTGAAGGACTGTACTCCGTAGTCGTCCTTGGCCGGGTTAGGGCAGTCGAACGTTTCCAGATGAGACCCATCTCTTTTACGCAGAGATTGGACATCGGCTGCCTCACCAACCATGATGGTCCAAGCTATTAAGAGACGTGAGCGATGGCTGTATTGACTTTTTGAATTGGGAGGATGGCTGGTCTTACCAAACGGCTCCCCATTGGGATCATCAGTGTACTCCGACTGATATACGGGATACTCATTCGTCGGGTGGTCAAAAGCCTCATAGTACACCGGTGCATCCGATGTAGGTAGGCTTTCAGGGAAAAGATAATCGAGGGAAACTGGAAGGAAGGCGGTGCCACTAAGAAACATCGTTCTGCATGAGACATTGATCGCTCGGATAGAGGGAGAGGTTCTTACTTGTATGGCGGGTTGCAGCACAAGACTTGTTGGCGCCCCAAAATACATCCATGGAACAGACCAGCATCGCCATTCTTACTCCTTGCAAGTTCAATCTGGCCCTAAAAGAAAGTGAGCAAGCGTGAAGGGGGCGAACAGTGTGTGTTACCTACAGTGGGGCAACGATTGTTGTCACAGCTCCAGTTGGATCCATACCAGGAGCAGTTGGAAAAGGTCGGCTCCGCTGGACAGCAGAACTTCCTCCTCATCCCATCATTATCTCCAATCGTTCCAATCAGTTGCGGTAACTCTGTGCTGCAAGATTTAACTGTCTTACAGGCAGCCACGGCCGCTGCTCCGTTGGTCGCTGGACAGCAGTAAGATTTGACGCCAGTGCGGCAGCATGATGAGCCACCACATTTGTCCGTAGCAAATAAGACCTCTCCGGGGGCACACTGTCCGTAGCAATATTTAGGACTTCCATTCCATTTGCAAGTGGCTGGATCTGGCGCCCCCCACGGGGCACAACAAAGCGAGCGTGTCAGGCCCTTAGGGCATGCCTTGCCGTTGTCATAGTAATTCAACTCGGTCTGTCAAAATGAGAGTCGAGTTAATAGATTTCCACCAAGAAGCAGCCTTACGTGTGAAGATAGATTACCATCGTTTTATACCCATCTACGCAATCCGTCCCACATGGTGTGACGAAGCAGTCATTGACGTTCCAGTTGCCTATGGTAATGCTGGGACTGACGGTGGGTTCGAGGTCGGTGCCGGTGATGGCTTTCAGGGCCGTGAAGGAGGAGTCGTCCATGTCAATGGCCCAGATAAAGAGTCCATTGAGACCGTTCGCATTGGCAAAGTCGATCTTCTGCTGGAAAGTTGTCTTGTCATCAAAAGATACCCAGTTATTGTCCCCATAGACCAGATAGTTCACCCCAGCCACAGCATCATAGACGACCGGGATGGAATCTGTGTTGCTGTTGATAATGTCTTCAATCTCCGCGTACGAGAGGATTCCGGCAGTATTGGTGCAGGTTCCTGCTGTTCCAGGTCCCTTGAACGGGCATCCAGGCGTGCTACAGGACGGGTCCTTGAGCTCAAAGCTGCGGCCATAAAAGGCCAAGCCCAAGTTGACTTTCAATGGATCGATATTATTTCTCCACAGGAGAGACAGGGCAGCGTCAATGTCAGTCAGGTTGGTATGGGCATACACATAGGGCCCGATGGGGTCGGTCGAGTCCCACACTCCATGGAGATCGTACGACATCAGGTTGATATAGTCGACGAATTTAACAATATCAGTCAGGTCAAACCACCGCAGGTACCAGTAGGATGTTGGTACGGTGATGGAAATACCAAAGTCCTTATTGGCTGCCTGGAATTGGTACTCGATCATCTGGAGGAGCATTGGATAGTTTCCAACATCCTGCTCCTGGCCTCCCCGATCAGGGGCGCCTGGGTACTCCCAGTCAATGTCAACCCCATCGAAGCCATACTGAACCATGAATTTGAGGAGATTAGAGGCAAACTTTGCCCGCTTGGCCGTGGTACTCGCAATGTCTCCAAAGACAGCTTGAGTGGTGGTTCTACATCGAACAATTCAGTCAATCCGATAATTCCAGAAAATAATTTATGGAAGCTTACCCATTGTTACTAAAGGACCAACCGCCCACCGAGATCCAAACCTTGGTATCGGGGCTACTGGCCTTGATATTGGCTACTCGGGTGAACAAGTCGTCGCTGTACCCGGACATGGGAGTTATCGTGTACTAGGTATCATCCAAATGAGAGGGGAGTCTGGCATTTTGATCAAAGGGATAGCGCACCGTTCCCGGGGTAATATACGCGAACGCGTAGTTGACCCCCGATAAGGCCTGGACAGGGATTTGCGAAGGGTCTAGGTAGTCACAGAGAGCAGTCTGGTCATTATAGCCCGACCTCCAGCTTTCATAGTAACCAATAATGGTGTTCCTGACATCCCCTCTCCCTGAGCTAGGACTAGATGGGGTTCGACAGTTCGACTGACATCCAGTCCCACAAAAATCCTAGTTGATTAAAGACCAGTCAGCAGTCCCTTCCGTGCCTTCACTTGGGCTTGCTTTGATACAGAAATGAACTTACACTAGTGGTGCCACAGAACCCCCATTCAGAGCAGCAGACATTCCTATCGAGATGTTAGTATCAGGCCAGCCAGGCAATTCCCTGAGCTGTGAGCCTTTACATACAGAGGGCAGGTCGCATCCCCTGTTGCAGAATATTGTCCACAGGGCGCTTTTGCATCGCAGTTGGACGTGCAGCCAGTACCGCAGTAGGTGTTCCCAAAACCACAGACACCACTTTCTCCGCAACAAGCCCCATTTGAGCAGGGGCTTCCCTTGCTACAGGTGTACGTCTGCTGAGTGCTAGTGCTGACGGTCTGGCGGCGGTCAAGGGTGTGGTTCCGATGCTGCATCGCCCATGTATCGGCGTCGAGATGGAAAGGCAGGTCCTCCGTCTCCTCCCAAGTATATGACTGAGATCTTGCAACGAGCGGTGCGGAGTGACCAGTCTGGAAAGCAGGCCAGACGAAAAGAGCGACGAGACCGGAAATAAAGAAGAGAAAGACAAAGAGCGTGTTACGCCATCTTGTTCTTGTCCCCCAGCTGCTGAAAGGCATTGTGATTCTGCGAGGACTATAAGACAAATGCTGTTAAAGGAGTGACAAGAATGTATGACAAAGGTGTTATGGATAGAAAATAAAGAGAAATATTATTATCTGCTCTTGGGGGGGGGGGGGGGGGGGGGGGGGGGGGGGGGGGGGGGGGGGCCGCGCGGGGG